>JAVQJF010046172.1:0-43208 GCA_036023855.1 Gadopsis marmoratus
TATTTATTAAACTTAACAAAAGACACTTGGCATAAAGCAACAAGCCTGTAAATATAAAGTGCAGAGTTCTTCCCGGTCTCCCTCTCGGGTCTCCTGGCTTTCGGCAGAGGACGCGTTTCCCTGCCGTCCCTCAGCCACCAGTCTTTCGTCTCCTCCCTGCATCTGCTCCTCGGCGCCTTTTGTCCCCAACCGTCCGCACCTCACCTGCCAATCAGGTGATGTGGATCAGCTGGGCTCCTCCAGCGGCCTGATTGCACGTGTGCTTTGTAGTCCTGCTATCCAGCCGTGCTGGTTTGTAGTTCCCGCCTCTGCCATCCGGCCGGCACATGCTCCGCCTCCATGACGTCGCCCCGGGCAACGTCACAATATGATGTATATTTGTTTAGAATCATGTTCCATTTAAGGCCAGGTATAGTACCTCAATCCAGCCGCTCCTGTGAAGCTGCTTAGTGGTCATAGCATCAGACTGTGGTTGTACTGGGCAGCTTCCAGGAGTGAATGTGTGTAACGTGTATGATTTATTTATTTTAGACTGTATCTTATTTCGTATTAAATTTAGTTCATTTAACATTTAACATTTGGAAGGTTTGTCTTTTAATTACATGGAAAAGAGTGAAAAAAAAGTTTATATTCTCAAGTATAAACATAGCCCTGTATTATAGAATTTTAAAAAGACTAGTTTTGTCTCATATCCATGTGCATTTCCATGCCTTACATTCTCTTTTCTGCTCTTTTCTGTCCTGAATAAGATCATGCTTTGCCTCTCTTCGCCTGACCTCTCCTCTCTTTTCTCTCCCTCACTCCTCCCTTGAGCTGTCTGATGCTGTTTGTTTGTGTTTGCCTCTCCAGGAAGTTCTAACAAAATGCTGGCATGTCTCTCTTTCCTCCCCCACCTCCACCTCGCTCCCCCAGCTGTTTCCTCTATCCTCACTCTCTCTGCCTCAGCAGGGCTCCTCCGACCCCTCTACCCTCCACCCCAAGCCATCAGTCCTAATCCCTAACCTGCGTTCCTCAGCAGGGGACGGGGTCGGTACGGGGCTCCCAACAACTCTCCACCTTGCCAGAGCATCCATCCCACAATGCCCCTCATTTTCTTCTCAGCATGCCCTGCACTCCCCCACCCTGGCATCCTGGCACCCTGGCGCTGTTTGCTGTCTGCTGGTCTCTGATTGGCTAGCAGTTGCTGCATCAGAAAGGGACAGAAGAGGGGAAATAAACAGAAATTTCCCTTCCACAAACAGCCTGGAATTTAACTACCAACCAACCGGCACTCAAGCCATGCTTAAAGCAAGTATGTTTGCTCTTTTGAAGTCACTGGGGGTTATGTGACCAGCTGTTATGTGCATGTAAAACTGTTTACATCTGTCACTGTGCGTGTGTGCGTGAGTGTGTATGAATTCCTGGATGTTGGCGCAGCACTACCACCAACCTCAAAGACAGGAAACCTAAACCCTTCCCACTTGGTACTTTTTCACTGCAGAGTCAAACAGAAGAAGGCCAGGCTCACTGTGTGTCTGTGTGTGTGTGTGGGTGGGTGTGTATGTGAGTAGTGAGAAATGTGAGACACTGCTTATCATTTCCAGAAATGCACATCAGGAGGGCATTAAAGAAACTCTGGGATGTTGACAAAATGTTTGGTTCTAATCATATTCTTCTCGCTGCTAATTCAGATGATAATCATTACTGGTTGCATTAATAAACAAGTTCAGTACATCATTAACAAACTCTGCAGGTAGCGTGAGGCGAGAAAGGCCTGGATGACTGCACAGAATGAGAATAAGATGCTGGCACTAATGTATTAAGGGAAGTAATTATGTAAACAGGGCTATTGCCTGGACATGAGCAGAAGCGATTACGGGGAATGGGCCTGAGGATGAGTCACACTGCAGACACTAGCAGGCTGTCTGCTACCTCAGGTGACCTGGTGGGAGTACACACACGACACACACTTATACACACACACACAAGCGTGCATTTGCAGAGTGCACAAACACTCACAGGAATGTGCAGAAACATACACAAAACAAACAATGACTGCGCTGTACGTAAAAACACCCAAGGACTGCACGCAAAAGCCATAAACAATTCAATTCAATTCAGTTTAATTTATATAGCGCCATATCATAACAAAGTTATCTCATAGCACTTGTTCATATACAGCAGGTCTAGACTGACTCTACTGTATGTACAGAGACCCAACAATTCCCACCATGATCAAGCACTACAGTGGTAAGGAAAAACTCCCTTTTATCAGGCAGAAACTTGCTAAGCAAAGCTAGAAGTTCAAACGGTTCTGAACCACTGCCTTACTGGCTGGTATAGTGACAAGAAATGTTTCTTTTTGTTACTGTTTCGGAGCCCTTTGAACATGAGATGGTACATCCCAAAGGGTTTATCTGATATAATAAACATGGCTTAAATGAGAGTTACATATGTAATACGGTTCTATGAATTCTGGATGATTGTCAGATTTAATATGTAGGCATTAAAACGGAGCCCGAAACACTGAGGGTGTCTGGGTTCGAATGCCTTATTTGGATTTGTGAAGGAGGCGTTTTCAAGATAAAACAGGGTGTTAAGTTGCTTTTATACCTGCTATGCCTGACATTTTGCAAAAACAATGTATCAAGTGATGATGCAAAAATAATGTGACATGAACGTGAAAGGGGTCGCTCTTAGTGATGAACCTTCAGAGAATTATCACCTAAATCTGATTCTTGATAGTTTTAATGCACAATCCAGTTTCTTTATGACTTCCTCTTCTGTCTCTTTCGCATTCTGTTGGTTCTTGGAAACCACTCTGTTGTTGTCGTTGGATGAGAATTAGTGATGTAGACAGATGGGGTAATGGGATGGCTGATGATGACAGTCAAGAGAAACTTGAAAAAAAATACTCCCTTCTCACGACGTAATGGAAAGTTGCGTTCAGAGACAAAGAGTTGTCTTATTTTGTTATTTCATACCCTTTAATTTAGCTTTTCCAACAATTTGCATTTGCAAGCACTACAAAAACAGGATATCCCGTCCTGTCCCTGTGCATGTGAACGCATGTGCCTCTGTGTTTGTGTTGTGTGCGTGTGTTTTTTTTTTCTGTCATGTAATGGTAGTCAGCAGCGACGGCTGTTTGTTTGACCTACTTTCTTTCTATCTGCTTTCATCATCTGGCAGTGGGGAGAAAAATCCCATGGTTCCCTGTGTGTGTGTATGTGATGGGTGGGGAAGTAGGGTGTCACACCTGAGCCTGATGATTAGTTGCAGTAACCTAACCTAGGCACATACACACATACACAGCCAATCCCCAGGTTAATGACACTGACATGAAGGAAATTTGCTCACCCCCTCATTCCCTCAGAGATCATTAGTGCGACCTGATTCATCTTCCCCCTCGCCAACACGTGTTCACTGGCCCACAGTTCCACCAGATGTATGCCCTGCAGCTACACTCTCACTGTGTGTGTTTGTGTCTTCGTTTTCTGGCACACAACGCACCTTTTACTGCATGTTCAGGGGATAAGGAAACAGGGCCATTGTTAGACTGGTGTGCAGATGAGTACAGCCACCACCCACCAATGCCTCCATCTTTCTATCCATCCATCCATCCAACCTCTTACCCCACTCCGCTATCTATCTATCTCCGCCCCCTATGGTTGCTTGCGGCTACTCTCATTCATTTCAGGGGTTCGAGAAAGAGAGGATCATGTCGGGGATGGTCCCCCTTTATCTTCCTCACTTTTTCTCTCTTGAGGATTGAGAGAGAGACATAGAGAGTGGGTGTGGTGTGAAAGAGAGAAAGAGGAGAGAGATGATGGGGCTCTGTGGGGTGTAAATGGGATGAGATGACAGACTGGAGTCGGGTATTGTGGGGTAGATTATGGAGGCAAGAGACTTAACAGAAGTGGGGATGAGGATGTGGTGACTGTTGTCATGGAGACGAGTCACCGTGGAAACAGCCCTTTTTCCAGAGAGTCAGGCAGGCAGACATGCAGGCACACGGGGGCTGACTGCTGAGTGTGTGAATATGAAAGAGGTATGAGACGGCAGCAACCACACCCACACACACAAACAAACACACAGTTATCTGCTCTCCTTTATATAGAGGAATGTTAAAGGTTGAATATTGTGAGGTGAGGTGCCTAAAAAGTACTGTTTTTTGAGGAAAGAAAAAAGAGTTTAAAAAAAGAGGGAGGCTTTGATTTGAAAAAAATGTGTTTAAAAGTGTTTAGATTAACTAGAGAACATAAGAGAGACAGAATAACGGATCCTAGGCTATATCTCCATCTTTACATATATCCACTTGAAATTAATAATGCTTAAATTAAACAATGCTAAGGGTCTACAGGCATGCTAGTGACTCTGTGGGGCTGTACTTTGGCACAGTGGTGCTTTGAGCTAAATGCTAACATCCTCACTCAAAAGCACAAAAGTTAACATCATGGTGGCACTGGAGGAAAAGTCATTAGAATACATCCTCCGGGAAAGGCTGTAAAACTGTAAAAATGAAATAAAATGTGCCAATCCATCCAGCAGATGTTGAGCTATGTCACTCGTGAAAACTTCATCCTGCTGGTGCTCTAGGTGAAAGGTCAGGGGAACACTAAAGTCTGTAGGGTTCATCTTCTGCTGACCATGAAGATTGTACAAGATTCAATAGTTGTTTTGTTTGAGTGTGGACCAAAGTGCTGGACTGACTGACTGACAGGCTGATATTGCCATCCCTAGCGCCACACTGCTAGTGTGGCTATAAATAATGAATGGAAATGATCAGATTAGCTTACTTTGAAATACAGTACAGTTTTGTATGCTTTTTTCTGGCAGTTGTGGTTGGTGTCAAATAAATGTGTCCAAGCAACTATGATGGAAACACATTAGCCCAATAAATTGGATGCCAAGCATTCATTCCCACTGCGCAACTGTTCAAAAGTTGCTTTGAAATTTCTGATATGTTGTTAAAACCTGTCCACAACAACATCCCATACCATCTGTTGCTCCCATTTATAGAGCACCAGTTTAAATACATAAACCGAACTGAGTTTGTGGTTTGTGGTACAGTATATTGCAATATGAATGTCTTTCTTGTCTTTGTGAAATGTGGCCAGCAAATGAACTCTTGAAAGAGTTTTTAGATGTTTTGTGTGCAATTGGGCATTCAAGTAACTTACTTGATTTTGGTTTTTCTGTTTCTGGCAACTCTGGCTTTTCCTCATGCTTCCTGGAAACCAGATAATTGTTTCTTATCACCATAATGTAAGAGAGTAATTTACAACATGGCAAATGCTGACCTCCAATTACATTATAGGCATTTCGCATGTGTTGTTGTTTTGAGATGTAATGATTTCTTTGAGTGAGACAGAGATCGCTGATGATGCAGTGACTTTCAGTAAAGCCAATCCTTGCTGCAGGCCAAATCACACCACTCCCACTCCACACCACTCACACACACTCCACAACCTGTTGGATGTGGAAAACACACATGGGGACCAGTTTGCTTTGAGAATCAAACTCTAAGTCCCAACATCATGTAACCCGCAAATCATCAAAATATTTATTTAAGGGAACAGTTAAACATTTGGGGAAATATGGACACTTGTATTCTTTCTGTGTTTGTGTGTTAAAGCTGGAGCTGGAGTCAGAACATATGTAGCCCAGCTTAGCACGAAGACTGGAGGCCTGGGGAAATAGGCTCTGTCCAAAATAAAAAAAACATGTTTAGCAAACCTCTAAATCTCACTAATTATGTTGTTTAATTATATATATTAATTATTATGTTGTGTCGCATGTGTTTAACCTGTGCTTAAACAAAGATTTAAAAAAAACAATTTGTGGATGAAGGGGGAGTTACATGCTGGAGCCACTTCTTGGAGAACAGCAGTCAGGTGCAGTAAGTGTGTGCAGTATCCTGAGGTCTTGTCGACACAGGGAGGTTGCCAGGATTGGCAACACCTTGCCTGCACAGAAACAAAAAGCTGGGCTCACCAAACCGTATTTGGTTTGCCTTATGTTTCTCTTCACTGCTGCTACATTTTGTCTGTTAGATTCCTGTCTGCACGGACGTGGGAATGTGTCACTTTGTGTAAGTTGCCACCTCGTGACACCATCATGCATGAATTTTATCAAATATTTGACTAGTTTTACAGTACAGTGCGTAGCATTAAGGACTGCCGGAGGCGGAAAGAAAAAAAGAGAGTTCTTTCTCTCACAACAGTATTTTACACACAGCAACTATCATATCAGAGATAATAAGATAGGTTCTACACATTGCTGGGATCAGCTAGTCATGTTAATAGTCAGGGAGGCTGACCACAATGTGTTAGTATTTGTGTTTTTGTCATTTGTATCGATATAACAAGATATCCTAGTTGACGTTGTCTGAGTGTGGTCATTTATGTTCTATAGACTGCACAATCGATTGTTTGATTTTAATGTAGTTACACTATAACATTTTATATGGACTAATAGTCTTACTTCATAGGGACTATTAAGAATGCAAGTAATTGCTGATAACTCATAATATCATTCATTATAACGCTGATGAGATCAGCCTCAGTCCTCTTGACATGTTTCACATTAGAAACAAGAAGCTACTACTGCAGACTGCCAAAGTCCAACTTTTTAATCTGATCTGATAGTAAAGGTTGAAGGGTTTTGGAGTTTTGGCAAGATTCACTCTTGTGCATTTAATACGGTAGACCAGAATGTATATCAAGAAGCATTTATTTATCAAATACTAATAAAAGCTAAAACACGCAAAAAGTAATCTATCTAAAACATGCACAAGCGAGAGAGAGAGAGAGAGAGAGAGAGAGAGAGAGAGAGAGAGAGAGTGTATATGTGTGGGCATGTAGGTGTGCGCTAGAACGAATATGTTTCTTTGTATGGCAAGGCATTGGCACACATCCTTGTTATGTTATGGCGGCTTTTACATCGCTTTTTTTAAAAATTCAGCGTTTTTGTAATCAATTGGTGAAGAGTAAATCCAGACCATAGCAATGCATCTATGAAAGATGTCGATCTGTGTTGTCTTTATAAATTGTACAGCATTCAGATTCAGAGGATTATGAGAGCGAACCAAATCATAACAAAGTTATCTCATAGCACTTTGTACAGAATGTTTAACCTGTGCTTAAAAACAACAATTTAAAAACTACAATTTGGAATAAGGGGGTAACAATTCGGGATTTTACAAATAATTTAGATGTTGCTATTAAAGTTAACTTAGCAGGCAGACTTTGTGTCATAGCCACTAGTTGTTGATACACTTGTTTACCCTAGGTTAGCGGTGTGCTAACCAGGGATCTTATGCAGGCTCTCGCATCGCTGCCATAAGAAGAGAGTTCAGTGAGTCTGCTCTGTGCAGACCACACAGTGGAGGGGACCTCCATCAAGACCCAGTAGCTAAGAGCGGGTAGGGCGGTAAGAGAGGGAACAAAAGGGGAGCTGGAGTTTTGCTGACCTGCTCAGTGGCATCCAGGAGATTATATTATACAGTTATAGAAAGTGATTGGAGGAGGTGGACAACTGTAACAACTTGTATTTCGCTTACAGTTGTTGGGGCGGCTGTGGCTGAGAGGGTAGTGTGGTTGTCCATTAACCCCAGGGTTGGTGGTTCGATCCCAGCTCCTCCTGTCCACATGTCGAAGTGTCCCTGGGCAAGACACTGAACCCCAAGTTGCCCCCGGTGGAAGCCAGCATGTCAACTGTGTCCCCATCGGTGTGTGAATGGGTGAAGTAGACTACTGTTCAAGCTTAGATTACTGTTACAGCGCTTTGGGAAAAGTGAAAAGTGCTATATAAGAAAGAGTCCATTTATTTCGTGGTCCCTACAACATTACAGAGAATGTGCTCGTGTTTGCTGGCGATAGCCACAGGAAATTACGAGACAGAAAGCAGAAATGGAATGAACAAAAAAGTGAGCAAGCAGCATAATGAGTTGAGATGCTGTGCAAAAATACAGAAAGAATGGATGGATAAACCGTAAAACCACAAATCCGAGTTTTAACATTTCTGTTCATGGATGGGTTAAAGAAACATGATAGACAGTTTTAGAGTTGTTGATATGCAGATTTTCTTTTTTACCTTGGACAGAGTCAGGCTAGCTGTTTCCCTGCTTCCAGTCATAATGCACAGATATGAGATTGATAGTGATGTTGTTAAAGTTTCAACAAAATGTTGAATTATTCCTTCCTTCCTTTGCATATTCCCTGCATTACATATACAGAGTCTGCTGCACAATTGGGCTGTGCATCATGACTCATTTAGATCTGAGCAATCAAAAATAAAACCTGTTTGAAATAACTGCCACACGCAAGCTCACTTTGGCAGATGATCCAACACAACCAACAAAGATGGCCACAGGCTCAGATTGTCAAAATCAGTCATAATAAACAATTTTTGTCTGTAAATCAGGTTGAAATCACTGTTGTGCGTTCCAAAGGTAGGAGAGCGTGAGGTGAGTCCTGTGAAGAAGCACCACCCCTCTTCCATACTGCAGTGACTCATACAGGCGTACCGCATATAGAGCAGCCTGGTTCTGCAGCAGCCAAGCCAACCACGTGGCTATAGAGGGTGTCCTCGGGTGACCTCTCAACAACTTCGTTGCATCCACTTCAAAAAGTCCCTGCAGTCTCCATTCTCTCTTTTCTTTATCCCCCTTCTTACTTCCGTTCAATTTTCCGTTCAATCTGATTTGTTTGTGTGGCTGTTACCGCAACAGTATCAGGAAAGCATCTAAACTCAATTGAATAAAAACAACAAAAAATAAATGTGTCTTTCTTGGCCTGTATATGCCACTTTACTAATCTCGTTTGACCATGGCATCTCAGTGTAAACATGTCTTTATCCGTCTGCATCGTGTTTCTTTATTTTTTATTTCTCCTCACTTGTTCTCTGGACTGATTTGAACTCGACTGTCCCTGTTTCTCTTCTCTCCCTCCCTCTTCCTCTCCCTCCCTCTTCCGTCCTCCCCTCCCATCATCCCACCTCATCCTCCCTCCTCCCTCCTGTCTGCTTCGTTCATCCATCTCCATTTTGTATGCCCCTGCATCACCCCCTTTACCTCATTTCTTCCTCTCCTCCCTTCTTTCTCCCTCCACTTCTCTTTCTCTCCACCCATTGTTTTTCCTCCCACCTTCCTTCCTTCCTTCCTTCCTTCCTTCTCACACTCCTCTGCCTCAAACATGAGAATTGACTTTAGGTATGGGGGGCAGAGCTTGAGGTGAACTGAGGTGAGTTAGAAGGATTGGATACAGAGAAGGGGCTAGAAAACAAGGGAGGGAGAGGGAAATCGGGGTGAGAGACTGTAGGAGTTTGTTAGAGAGAGAGAGAAGAAGTGGGGGAGGAATAGAAATAGTTTCCACTTGCACTTTGCAGAAGCACAGTCTGGATCCACTCAGAGCAGTTCCCTGGAGGATGACCAAGGCTGTTTTCTCTCTGCCTCACTCCTTCTCCTGAATGTTTATTGCTGATAAACTGTTTGCGTCCAAAACAAAACACAGTGAGATAAGGCTCTTGCTAATATCATCAGTGGGCTCTCTGTCTCTCATTTCTCATCTTTGTTTTCTTGCTCCCTCTCCAGCCAATAGGGATTAAGTGGCTGTTGAAACTGTGCAAACACACACTTCCTTATCGCAGCAATCCCTGCATTAACTCTGAGAATGTGTGTGTGTGTGTGTGTGTGTGTGCGTTTCTGAGTGTGTCTGTGCCTATTTATGCATGCCTGACAGCGCCGCACTTGCACTGGTGTTTGAAGTCATTATGAGTCAGAGACACTGGGCCACACTCTGCACACTCAGCACATTTACATCCTTGTGCATTTCGAATTGTGTCTGTGTTTGTTTGTCTTTGTCTCCGCCTGTGTGCATATGTATTTTTTATTATATGATGAATGCCTGCATGTGCTGTCGTGCTGTATGTCTTTGATTATGTATCTTAATTTTTATGTGTGTGAATTATCTTTGCCTGTGTTAGTGGTGTATTTACATACTGTGAACTGTAACTGCAGTTGTCAGACAGGTAGTGGAGTAAAAGGTATAACGTTTCCCAATAAGATGCAGTGGAGAAGAACTACAAAGTATCATGAAATCAAAATAGTCCAATAAAGTGCAAAAACATCAAAATGTATATAATAACTTATAATAAATGACTACTTGTTTGTGAAATGGGTCACTTGAGAGTGGGTCAGCTATTAATCCCAGGGTTAGTGGTTCGATCCTGGCTCCTCCTGTCCACATGTCGAAGTGTCCTTGGGCAAGACACTGAACCCTAAGTTGTCCCCTGTGGAGGACAGCACCCTGCATGGCAGCTGCATCACCATTGGTGTGTGTGAATTAGAGTCACTGTTGGAGCACTTTGGGAACTGTTGGAACGGTTGAAAGGTGCTATATATGTAAAGTCCATTTACCATTTGTAGTGATGAACCCACATTATTACCTGAAGTTCATCTCAGCTCTGTGGAACTTCGTAGCAGCTTTCTTCAACTCATTGTTTTGGCTTTCCAGGGTATCTGTTTTGGTTCAGTCTCACCACTCACACATCATTTTTGGCTACAGCAGGCAGTGAAAACATTCTGGAAAACAAACCCACTGTACACTAAATGTACACCAAGCAGCAGACAAATGTAAAAGAAGATAATTGATTCAGCCCCTTTAAATCAATATGTATTACTATATAGACACCTCGGGCAGCAATTAAAGCCTTGTGTATATATGTATAGGTCTGTGTCAGATTTGTACATCTGGACACTAAGCTTTCCCCCATTCATCACTGCAAAGCTTCTCAAGTTCTGTGAAGTTGCAGTTGTATTGAGGTCTGGACTACCCAACCGGTTCTACCCAACCGGTCGAGGCAGATGACCGCCCATCAGAGCCTGGTTCTGCCTGAGGTTTCTGCCTGTTAAAAGGCAGTTTTTCCTTGCCACTGTCGCATAGTGCTTGCTCATGGGGGAATTGTTGGGTCTGTAGATATAGAGTTTGCTTGGACTTGCTCTATATTTACAAGTGCTATGAGATAACTTTGTTATGATATAGCGCTATATAAATAAATTTGATTTGATTTGATTTGACTGTATCTGCCTCTTAGGTGACGACAGGCCAGGCCTTTGCATGGCTGTCCCAGTTACGCCATTGCTGGGATGACGAAACCAGACACTGTTACATTAACATCTGTGACGCCCAGTTCCAGTTCAGCTATGAATACCTGGGCAACACCAACAGGCTGGTCATCACGCCACTCACTGACAGGTACAAATACATATAGTACTATATGCTACACCAATAAGCACGCACACAGATTATACACATTATTAAAGAGGTGTACTGTAAAGAGAGAGGTGGCGCCTGACGACTGTTTGGACAGGGTGAAGACAGATGTTAGTACTGGACTCCCTTTCCTCAGCAGCTACAATCAAGGTGCC
The DNA here is from genome assembly GCA_036023855.1 of Gadopsis marmoratus. Taxonomy (NCBI): domain Eukaryota; kingdom Metazoa; phylum Chordata; class Actinopteri; order Centrarchiformes; family Percichthyidae; genus Gadopsis; species Gadopsis marmoratus. The sequence continues at coordinate 11,408 of JAVQJF010046172.1, forward strand.
TATAGGCACTTGACACCTAAGTGCCCCAGTCAAGCTGTGTAGTAGGTGGCTCCCATGCAAACAGTTGTAAATGGGAGTCTACAGAAGGTAGTGTGTATTGACAGTCTCCTGTGATCAAATAAGGGCAATGAACACAAACATCGAAGTCTCATATCTGACCACATTGTATATCATACACCAATACATGCATATACATTACACTGTTTCTTTTATACCACATTTTTAACAAAAACACTTGTCCATTAAATCCAAATTGTTGTTATTACATTGGTTATAGATGTTTTTTTAATGATTTTATATCTTTACCCCACCTCTGTTAGGTGTTACATTACTCTGACCCAGTCCCTCCATCTGACTATGAGTGGTGCCCCTTCAGGCCCAGCAGGCACTGGTAAGACAGAGACCACCAAAGACCTTGGACGCTCCCTGGGCATCATGGTATATGTATTCAACTGCTCAGAACAGATGGACTACAAGGTAGCGCAGACTGTACAGATGTTCTCCGTAGTGTCCATTTTATATTTATTGTATTTTCTCCATTCATATTGTCATGCATATCCATTCTACCCTTCCACTTACTGTCTCTGCCTGCATTACATTTCTTCAGTCCATAGGTAACATTTATAAGGGTCTGGCTCAGACAGGGGTGTGGGGATGCTTTGATGAGTTCAACAGGATCTCAGTGGAAGTGTTGTCTGTGGTAGCTGTACAGGTCAAGACTATACAGGATGCTGTACGCAACAAGAAGCAAAGGCAGGAAACTATCCAAATATGTATTTATTAATTTGAGATTTCCCTATGGACCTATTTAGTAATCTGTAAATGGTACTGTGTGTATGTAGGTTCCATTTCCTTGGAGAGGAGATTGAGCTGAAGCCAACAGTGGGGATCTTCATCACTCTGAACCCAGGTTATGCTGGCAGGGCTGAGCTCCCAGAGAACCTCAAGGCCCTATTCAGGTCTGATATAAAACAGAGAGAATGAAGAGCAAGAGGTACCAAATATTGAAGATGACTAATTAATAGCTGGTGTGCTAACTGTTCAGGCCCTGTGCCATGGTGATCCCAGACTTTGAGCTGATCTGTGAGATCATGTTGGTGGCAGAAGGCTTCATAGATGCTCGTCTGCTGGCACGCAAGTTCATCAGCCTCTACACTCTGTGTAAGGAGCTTCTGTCCAAACAGGTACATAAAACCACTTTATACTTAAAATACAGGACACTGAATATACTGTAACTGAAACACGTACTATTTAAAAAGCTAATATGAATGTTACAGAAATCAAAAGCAAGTTCTGTTATGCCAGGCCAAGCACTCTTGCCAACAGTCATGGGAAATACTGTAATATATTATTCAATGCAACAGCTACAGTTCCAAAGACTAAACTGACCTTTGGCTCTCTATTTTACTGGAAATGCAAAAGAAAATGGTGCAAGTATTGAAATGTGGCGTGCTCTTTCATTAGATGCTGGCCTTGTGACTCTCTTACAAAAAGTAATTAATCACCACACCCCAGTGACCATCGTGATTGCACCATTACAATGCTGCTTTAAATATCCTCAAACTTTTTCAGCTCGAGACCCTAAAGAAATTTGGTTTCTCCCGGGGACCCAAACTTGCAAAAGTACATTGTGAATTGCCATAACATCTACATTTATAAACTGCTAATAAAGAACACAACAAACCATGAATGCCTTGAATGAGACAGAGAGGTAGATGACAGAGAGGATATTATCATTAAAAATCACCACTCTCACTTGTTACCATCACATTAGTCATATACACACACACACACGCAGAATTTCTTACATTTGTCTGTTTGGATACTAACACATATACACACTAACTAGGTTAATACAAACGTAACACACACGTTAGCCTTCTGATTCTTCCGTGCATAGCGCACATCATTTGAGCTGAACAGACCAGTGCATTAATTCACATATTAGCATTGTTTTCTCTGCCAATTGGCAACCCAATAAAAACAGGTCCGTGACCCATTTTGGGAAAGACTGCTCCACTGTATTGGAAGACAGAAATACTAATAGAAAATGTGACATATTCTAGTCCTTGCTTTCATGACTTTGATCCCTTCATCTGTTAGGATCATTATGATTGGGGTTTAAGGGCTATCAAATCAGTCCTGGTTGTGGCTGGATCGCTGAAGAGAGAGGAACGGAGCAGACCTGAGGAACAGGTATGCATTAACCTGTTGTCACTAGTGGATGCTGTCATTCTCACTGAAGCATCTCACATTTAGTGGATATGGGAAGGAACAATTGTGTGCAATCATATGACTTGTACTTCCACAAATCTGTCATTTCCTGCCTAGGTGCTGATGCGGGCACTGAGGGACTTCAACCTGCCTAAGATAGTGACCAGCGATGTGCCGATATTTCTCGGGCTGATCAGTGACCTCTTTCCTCAACTGGACGTGCCCAGGAAGAGAGACCCTGAGATGGAGAAGGCAGTTCGCCAGTCAGTCAGTGAACTACACCTGCAGCCTGAGGAAAACTTTATACTTAAGGTGGTTCATTTTAACATTATGTCAAAATGGAAGTGCTCATCTTCCCTGTTAAAAACGTATATGCCTCAGTTTCAGTAGCAGTGCCAAGAGTGTTTGGTACATTATGTATTTTTGCTGGGAGAAAAAGGAAGACAAATGCTGTCTTGTATGTACTTATATAAATATATAAGATAATAAAACACAATTCATCACTGTGTTTAGTTATTTATACATGAAAATTACTTAGGAGGACACACATTACTTAATTCCTTTGGGGACTCACATATATTAAATCTGTGAATTGTGAGAAAGAAATTCAAAATTTGTGTTGGTGGTTGGAAAATGGTGTTTCTAGGATCAGATATCCAGTATGATTCATTGTTTGTGTGTCTGCAGGTGACCCAGCTGGAGGAGCTGCTGGCTGTCAGACACTCTGTGTTTGTAGTAGGTGGACCAGGAACTGGAAAGAGCCAGGTTAGCATCTGTATAAAGACTCTATCTGTTGAACCACATACAAAATAGTATTTGCCCATTTATTTTTCTTATAATAAGTGGCTTATATATTGTCCTCATACTGAACACACATTTTCATGTTGCTACTATACTGTGAAGTTTGGGGATTTTTCTAGATCTCTGATGTATTAAAAGGTGGATCAAATAAATTCCAAACCTATGGGCTATCTCGAGTGATAGTGATGGATTTGCTTTTGTGAAAAGTCAGGGTGCACAGCGCGTCATATACTTACAATAATAATGTTTATTCATCAGATCTTGAAGACTCTCCATAGAACCTATGCACACATGAAGATGAAGCCCGTATGGAATGATATCAACCCTAAAGCTGTGACTACAGATGAGTTGTTTGGGTTCCTGCACCCTGCTACCAGAGAGTGGAAAGATGGTGAGCGGGTTGAAGATTATACAAGGAATTCTATTTTTTTATTTTTATTTGGTGTCATGACAATTTAAAGAAAATACTGATGATTTTCCACTGTATTATTTACTCTTTACTTTAGGTCTGTTCTCATCTACCATGAGAGAACTGACCTCAGTGGGCCATGATGGACCCAAATGGATTGTTCTGGATGGGGATATTGACCCCATGTGGATTGAGTCACTCAACACAGTTATGGATGACAATAAGGTCAGAGTGCATCTGTGTTCTCTGTCCTATGTTTCCATTCTTCTCATGCATGATTTTGTCCTGTATCCGAGGGTTTGAATATGCCTTCATTTTTCTATCAACTGACCCAAAGCCCAAACAGATATTTGGTCAAACATGTTTGTCAGTGGCCAGCCACTCCACATTTTGAGTCTGCTCTATATATTTTAAAACCTAATCTTTCCATTCCTCTGTCCAGGTTCTGACTCTTGCAAGTAATGAGAGGATCAGTTTGTCCACCTCCATGCGTCTGCTCTTTGAGATCTCTCATCTGAAGGCAGCTACTCCGGCTACTGTGTCCAGGGCAGGAATACTCTATGTCAACCCACAGGACCTTGGCTGGAGCTCGTAAGACACACAAACGCATGCACAAATGCACATGTAAAATCATGGACTTCTTATTTCTTTACTTTTAGGAAATTGCATTTTGGTTAGCAGTGCTGTCTTTACTGTATTCCCAGGTATGTGACAAGTTGGATAGACACCCGGCAGGCCCAGTCAGAGCGAGCTAACCTCACCATTCTGTTTGATAAGTATGTGCCGTACTGCCTGGAACAAGTCCGCTGCAACCTGAAAACTATCACTCCCATACCAGAAAACAGCATGGTGCAGGTGAGAACACACGACATGCTCATTATGTGTCTCTGCAGCCTCACCTCTTAATGAATGTGTCTCATATCTTTACATCCTGTCTCTCAGTGTTATTCCTATGTTGTGTATATTGTCAAAAAGAATGTGTAATTATGTATTGTCCAATCAGATCCTACATGTATGTGTTTTGGCCAATCAGACACTGTGTTGCTTGTTGGACTGCCTGCTGACAGAGAACAACACACCTGCTGACTCTCCCCGAGAACTTTATGAGATCTACTTCGTCTTCGCCTGTGTCTGGGCCTTTGGAGGGGCTCTTTTCCAGGATCATGTGCGTGGTGACTAAGTGTTTGCTTGAAGAGCTAACACATTTTTATTGCAGTACTTTATATTGTAGATAATCAGACAAATGACATTATTATTTTTTCCCATTATGATACTTTTTATTATCCAGCTGAATGACTACCGTGTCGAGTTCAGCCGCTGGTGGTCAAAAGAGATGAGAGCGGTGAAGTTTCCTTCCCAGGGCACCGTCTTTGACTATTTCATTGACTCTGAGACTAAGAAGTTTGCTCCCTGGAGTGAAAAGATGGTGCCATTTGAGCTGGAGGCCGATGTACCATTACAGGTGTGTACTAATGATGTGCGGTTGTGTACAAATACCAGAATGACTGCCCATTATGTTTACACTCATTATTTGCCACATTTTGGACAAGCCCTTTCAATCAGGTCATGCGATGTGTGTTTCAGACTGTGTTGGTCCACACTCCAGAAACCATTTGTCTGACCTACTTCATGGACCTGCTGCTACAGAGAGGCAAACCTATCATGTTAGTAGGCAACGCCGGAGTGGGAAAGACCATCCTGGTGTCTGATAAAGTCGCCAGGCTGAAAGAGGACTACATGGTGGCTAAAGTCCCCTTCAACTACTACACCACATCAGCCATGCTACAGCGTAAGAATCACAGGGATGACAAATATACAAATATACTGGGGTGGGTTGGTGCTGAACATAAATACAGATTCCACACACTTTAATGACACTGTAGGGATTTTGCACGGTATTGCAGGTCTAGTTACTTCAGAATGTATTGGAAAAGTACAAACACAATAGATGCAATACAATTAATTTGGGATTCTGATAATATAACATTTTGGAACAAGATATATTCACAATTACAGACCTTTCTTTTATTACTGGTGAATACTTTGCTTGTTAGACACATTTTGTAGAAAAGTGCAGTTAAATGTCACATATGTAGAGGAATATACTGTATAGTATAGTTGTTTTCACTTTATCTCTTGACACTGCTGTGCTGTGTCTAAGTTATTTCTGCAAACGTTGTAATTTTAGTAGGACACTCTACCAGTTTTTTCAGACTGCATTGTGAAATCCATACCTGAGAGCCACTCTCCTGTTGCTCACACACTAGCTGTGTAAAATGAGTAATTCGCTGTGAGCACTGCCCATCATTATCATGCTGTCATTTTCATCGACTGTCTTTTGCATCATGTGGACCTCAGGTGTCCTGGAGAAACCCCTGGAGAAGAAAGCTGGTCGTAAATTTGCTCCTCCTACCGCCAAGAGACTCATCTACTTCATAGACGACCTCAACATGCCTGAAGTAGACGTCTATGGGACCGTCCAGCCACACACACTAATTCGCCAGCACCTTGACTACAACCACTGGTAAGACTGTGACACAATACGCACACAATAAGCTCATTTTGCGTAAATGTATGTTACAGTTACACACCCACATCTGTACGTAAACACATGTACTGTGTAGTGTTTACAGGTTATACTGAATTTAATGGTTAGATTGGATCTAAATAGATGAAACTTTTGCAGGTATGACAGACAGCGACTGGTACTGAAGGAAATACATAACTGCCAGTATATCACCTGTATGAACCCAACAGCCGGAAGCTTCTCTATCAACCCCAGACTACAGGTGAAGACATTCATGCATACATGCATGTGGCACACACACACTTACCTAAAAATACTATTATAACCATTGCTCTTTCTACAACAATTAAATAACTAATTTCACTTTTTAAGCATTTTTACAAGGTAATTTATCAGGATTTAATGGATTTAATCAGCAGTAAAAGCAAGAAGCAATGAAATTTCAAAGAAATGATAAACAAGTCACAAAAAAAACAGTTAGAATGTCCTAGAAAACTAATATAACTTATGACAGCATGAAATGATCGAATTAAGACTTACATTTAGAAAGCAGTCTCAAAGGCAGTTGTTTTTTGAGGCTTAATGTCAAGTCATTTTCTTTCCTTACTCCTTTCAGAGGCATTTCTCAGTGTTTGCGGTACATTTCCCTAGTTCCGATGGATTAGCTACCATCTTCTCCAGCATCCTGTCAGCTCATTTCCTTCAGGGAGGATTCAGCTACGGGGTCTCCCGCTCAGTCGGAACTCTCATACAGGTGCACCTACAGTAACAACTCTTCGCTCTTTTTGCTAATCAATGCAAATATTGGTCCATCAGTTTAATAATGCCCATCTGTTTGTCTGTTCAAATGTCTTTCCAACCATTTCTACATCTGTCCATCTTTTTTGCTCTGCTTATCCAGGCCGCTATCTGTCTGCACCAAAAAGTCAGTCAGAACTTCCTCCCTACAGCAATACGCTTCCACTACATCTTCAACCTGCGAGACCTCTCTAACATTTTCCAGGTAACATGCAAGCAGTCATTCAGATAAACTACATTATGTGCAATTATTTCTGTCTCCTTGATAATGCACTTGGATGAATGATGTTTAATCCCTTGAATGAGATTCACAGTTAACAGAGGTATGCGTCTGTTAAGTGTTCAGTGGAATAATAAGTGGCTGATGAATGAGTAAATTGTGGGGATGGAGATGTATCAAATAAACTAGCACTTTAACATCAAGTGTGTGTAACTGAACCACATAATTATTTATTCCATTTGTGCTGGTGTGTAGGGCATCCTGTTTGCCTTGTCAGAGAGCATCCGTTACCCCATGGACCTGGTTCACCTGTGGCTGCATGAGAGCTCCAGGGTCTACTCCGACAAACTGATGGAAGAAAAAGATGTGGAACTCTTTAACAAAATCCTACTTGACTCCGGCAAGAGATATTTTGAGGTAGGAATTGAGAAACATATGGTAAAGCAAGAGATATTTTGAGGTATTGAGGTTTTGAGATATTTGCGCTAAGAATCTAGAAACATACGGCAATGTCTTTGTCTGTAAAATTTACAAAATTAGGCGACAGATGTCCTTTTTCAATAAACACAGCAGCCCCTTGTGGCAGATTCAAGGATGACAGAAACATAGATGACGTGTCTAGGCAATTTGTAGAGCTTCTCTTTAAGTATGTCATACTGAGTAGCTGAAAGTAATTGGTCTAGTCCTAGCCATTGAAGGGAAGTTTAACTGTGAGGCATTCAGTGTTGTCTTCCCTTTTTTCATATCTCTCTCTCTGCCAATATTCTCCAGGGAATAGATGAGTCCATCTTTATCCACCAGCCTTTGGTGTACTGTCACTTTGCCCAGGGAGTGGGAGAGCCTCGCTATCACCAGGTTGGACACATTCATACTCACACAAGCTGGTCAGAGCGATTCTGATTTGGACTCCCTATTTGCTCCTTTCAAGCATCCATTTATTCTTTATTAAATGTGGTAATAGAGTGGGTGAGTTTAATTGTTCATGACTTTAATCAATTTAGTATGTGAATTATCTGTAGCTCGCATATTCAAAGACCTTATGGCACAGATTTTACTGCCATGTCTAATATGTCAGTAAGTAAATGAGGAAAAATGAATTGTCATTAGCAAACTAATTACCTTTCTTTTCTATATGGGGTTTGAATTGAAAGTTAATTGACTCAAGTCTTGATAAGAACTTAATTTCATTATGTATCTGCAAGTAGTTGTAGTTACTTGGACACTGCTGCCCTTACTCAAGAGAGCCAAGTTTGTCTATTTGCCCGTCTTGTCAGGCTTCAGACTGGGAGAAACTCCAGAAGACACTGGCTGATGCTCTGGAGCATTACAATGAGCTGCACTCTGTCATGGACTTGGTACTGTTTGAAGAAGCTATCCAGCATGTGTAAGACACACACACACAGACACATTCACACAAACTGCAGTCAAAGACATATTATCTGCTAACATGCACAAACTAGGATTTTCACAGATGAGCACATATGCAAACCACAGACCACGTACTCACTATTAATTCTGGTGTTTGTGCTCAGGTGTCGTATCAGTCGTATCCTGGAGGCCCCCTATGGTAACGCCCTGCTGGTGGGGGTCGGGGGCAGTGGGAAGCAGAGTCTGTGTCGGCTGGCTGCTTTCCTCAGCATGCTGGAAGTTTTCCAGATCACTCTGCGTAAAGGCTATGGCATCAATGACCTCAAGGTAAACATGCATTTACACACGAGTGTCATTCCACTTTTTGATATAACCTCATGCCAGATGAACCTGTGAGCATGCCATGTTTATGTATCCCTTTTCTGCAACCCCTTATCTCCAGAGTGATATAGCAGCGTTGTATATAAAGGTTGGAGTGAAGAACATTGGGACAGTGCTCCTCCATACAGATGCCCAGATTCCAGATGAACGCTTCCTTGTGCTCATCAACGATATGCTGGCCTCAGGTTTGGCTACACTGACCTAGGATGACTGCCTTTTGTTGATGAGCAAAAAATTCCTTCTTTAGTGTGTAAACAAACTACTGTTATCAAATCAAACGAATTAGCCTACTTTCCTCTAGGGAATGTCAAAGAGCTTTTTGCCCATGCATTTGTAGTGTCAAAGACTTTCAGAGCATAAATTCAACAAATTCAACCATTTTTATTTGAGGGCAGAGAAGACACAATGTACACAGGTTGAGTGCATGTAAGAGTATTAGTGGTATTATTAGTACTAGTAGTAGTACAGTACTATATACTGTGAATTATACTTTTAGTAGAGTGGTGCATGGATGATGATAGTAGTAGAAGCACTTTCTAGGATGCCACAAAAATCTGATTTTAATATGCTTAAATACACGTGTTTTGCATGGCCTTTTGACTATGGAGCATAGCAGCTATAGCATAGCATAAAGTACACTGGCTGTCAGTGATCATAAGTGGCCTCGATTAAGACGAAGGGAGAAAACTGTGGCAATCAGCACAAATCAACTCCACTGCTGAATTCTGTATTCACATTATGCTGTAAATAGGAACAAATATACATTTTGAGCTAGCACTGTTATTATTTAGGGGATATTCCAGACCTGTTCAGTGATGAAGAAGTCGATATGATTGTGACATCGATCCGTATGGAGCTGAGAGGATTAGGGCTCACAGATACCAGAGACAACTGCTGGAGCTTCTTTATTGAGAGGATTCGAAGACAGCTCAAGGTCTGACACATTATTTATGGAATACTAAGCCATGTGTGATGTGGTAAAAAAGTGTAATATGATACCTGCTTTATTTAAACCCATTTTCCCACCACCCTCTTTGTCGTCCAGGTCGTCTTGTGTTTCTCCCCAGTCGGGTTCACTTTGCGGACACGTGCCCGGAAGTTTCCGGCTCTGGTGAACTGTACAGCTATAGACTGGTTCCACCCCTGGCCTCAGCTCGCCCTGCAGTCTGTCAGCTGTACTTTCATAGAGAAGATACCTGGACTGGAGGTGACAGCCCATTCTCCTAGCATTTAAATCCACTTTGTTTTACATATTAGCTATCTCCTCTGCTCTTCAGGGATTTAAGAATAGAAACTTATGAAACATAATGCTGAAAGGTAGGCAGTATGCCAGTCATGTCCATAAATATGAACAAACTAAATAGTAATTGTATGGCACAAGTTAAATATTATATTTAGTTACTCTGACCGATGCCTGCAAATATTTTAATTTGCTAATTCTCTGTGCATGTTTATCCTATGCAGCCAAATGTGCGGGTATCTATCTGTGAGTTCATCTCCTACGCCCACACCAGTGTCAATGAGGTAAGTTGTGACAAAGCACCATGGGTGATAACCACATCTGACACTTTCTCTGACATCATCTGTTGGTTTCTTGTTTATCCACACCATACAGGTGAGCGTCAAGTACCAGCAGAACGAGAAACACTTTAACTACACTACCCCAAAGAGTTTCCTGGAGTTTATGAAACTGTATGGCAACCTGTTGAGGAAAAAACGCACGGAGCTGACCCAGAAGATGGAACGTTTAGAGAATGGCCTACAAAAACTGCTGACGACTGCCTCACAGGTTGACCAATATACACTATATACACTATCTTCTTTGTCTGTCCACAAACTATATTCTCACAATTTGTCTTTATATCCTGGTTTCTTCCTGTCTGTATTCTTCAGGTGGAAGATCTGAAAGCCAAGCTAGCAGTGCAGGAGGTGGAACTGTGGCAGAGGAACACAGATATAGAGGCTCTCATTGCGAAAATAGGACAACAGACAGATAAGCTTAACCAAGAGAGAGCTGTGGCGGATGCAGAGGAGCAAAGGGTAAGCTGGTGTGTATGTGTGCATGTGTGTGTAGGGCCTCTTGGGCAACAGTGAAATAGATGCCACATTCATGTTCCTTCTTCAATATAGAGGATAAAGGAGTAATGACAGGTCTATTTTTTTGTTTCTTCAGGTGGCAGCAATCCAAGCTGAAGTGACCAAACAGCAGAAGGAGACTGAGGAGGACCTGACCAAGGCTGAACCTGCCCTACAGGCAGCCAATGCAGCCCTCAATACACTAAACAGGGTAAATCATGCATGTACACATTATTACACACACCTGAATCCTGTCACCACAAATGATGAAAGTTGATGACATGTTTCATTTGATTTCATTAAATTTGTTGTGTGTCCATTGCTGGTGGTGCAAAATATACAAAAAGTGTTACAAGGTTGGCTCCATCCCAGTGCCTCATATGAAAATTGTGTGTGTGTGTGTGTGTGTGTGTGTGTGTGTGTGTGCGCGCTCATCCAGTTGAACCTGACAGAGCTGAGGACATTCCCCAACCCTCCAGCTATTGTCACCAACGTCTCAGCAGCTGTTCTGGTGCTACTGTCTCCCCAAGGCCGAATCCCCAAAGATCGCAGCTGGAAGGCTTCCAAGATGCTCATGAGCAAGGTGATATTTTAGAGTGATGGCATGTAATGTTTCTTAGATTAACCACAAAGCCAAAAGGTCCATCACCAATAAATTCCCTAAACTGCTGACCTAACATTGTGTCGCATTTAAAGAGACTTATTGCCGTTTCATTCCTCGTCTGAGCTGCCAGCGCGGCTGAAAATGTGTATTTTTATTCTGTTTCGGGTCTCAATTCCCACTTATGATTTAGAATCTAAAAAGTATTATATGTGGAGATTTTAATCCAGGCACACTTCTGCACACAAATGCACATCCAGGTGGATGACTTCCTGCAGGCTCTGGTGAACTTTGACAAAGAGCACATCCCCGAGGTCACAGTGAGGTGTGTGAGAGATGATCACCTCAGTGACCCGGAGTTCAACCCCGAGTTTGTCCGACAGAAATCCTCGGCTGCTGCGGGGCTCTGTGCCTGGGTGATCAACATTATACACTTCCACGAGGTACACACACACGTACACCAGCTGTCATACATATTTAGAGTTATCCAAGCTAAGCCTGTGTGTGCTGTTTTCCAGTCCACAGCACTGTGTTCTTGTTGTTTGATGGTTGGTTATTTTCTGTTTCCCCAACTATTGTGCTGCCCTGGATAGATTTTTGTAAGTATAACTCTGTTGTATTTATAATACAGGACAAATATATGGCGTGTGCATGATATTTTAGGTGATCATATAGATGTTTTTATGAACAATTTTGTTATTTAGGACAGATATGAACATCAGTCATGATAGAAAAGGCTATGGCAGGTTATGGTTTTGTCTGCATGCCTGAAAGAATTACTGTACATGTTTTTTTACTGATCAAACTCTACATAGGCTTCTGAATGTAGCTAACTGTACTGTATTTCTAGTGGAGCCGTCAAATTAATGGATATGTGTGTGTGTGTGTGTGTGTGTGTGTGTGTTTGTTATGTCTACAGGTATTATGTGAGGTAGAGATGAAAAGGTTGCGTCTGTCTCAGGCCAATGCTGATCTGGCCGAGGCTGCTGAGAAGCTGGAGGCCATCAGGAAGAAACTCACCGTAAGTCTGTTTAGATCCTCATTCTTTTTTATTTTTCTTCATGTCTTTGTTATTCTTTCATTGTTGTCTTTCTTGACATTTGTGAATATATTTAGATTGTAAAAAGATCTTCATAGGTTCTACTGGCTCTGCATAATTATTTCTACCCCTAATAATCCACTGCCACTTCTCTTGCAGCAATTTCTCTTTAACTCTAAGGCATAAAAATATTTTCTAAGAGATATCTTATTCAAGAACATCAACAGCCACATCATCTTGTCATAATATTTTTGTTTGTTCCACTTCCTGTCTCTCTCAGGAGTTGGACAATAGCCTGGAAACTCTGACAATGGCATTTGAAAAAGCCACCTCAGAGAAACTACGTTTTCAGGAAGAGGTCAACCACACCAACAAGACAATAGAATTAGCCAATCGGCTGGTCAAAGGACTGGAGGTGGGAACTGTAGCGACCAATGGGAGATCAGCTTGATTCATGTATCTAAATGTTGATTTCAGGCATTTTGTAGTAGTGCATGCAGTATGTATACTTTTTACTTACTTATACTTTTTATACGTTACCTACAGTATTGAAGTATTTTTGGGGAATAAGAGGCTGCTCCCCGTATGATACCCAAGTGTCTCACCATATCTATACTCTATGTGCATGTTTCAGAGTGAGAATGTGCGCTGGGCCCACTCAGTGGCTCAGTACCACGAGCAGGAGGAAACTCTCAGCGGGGACATCCTCCTAACTGCGGCCTTCATCTCCTATGCCGGCTCCTTTTCCAAGAAGTACAGGAAAGAGCTGCTGGACAACCTCTGGATGCCCTTCCTGCGCAGCCAGAAGGTCACAATCCACAAACGTTGAAATATTTTCCTAGAATTATTGGACAATGAAAAAATAATTTTCCTAAATCATCAGGCTACCTTGTTTTTGATGTGAAAATCTGTCCCTCCATCCCTCTCCACATACCTCTTCCTCCCTCTATCATTCCCACAGCTGCCTGTCCTTCCAGCGGAGATTAGGTTTAGATTTCCATGATGACATCTCTTCTTATTGTGCTCATTTCTCCATATGACCTCTCCATTAGATGCCCATCCCCATGACAGAAGGCATAGATCCAGTGTTGATGCTAACTGATGATGCAATGGTGGCCCAATGGAACAATGAAAGCCTACCAGGAGACAAGATGTCAACTCAGAATGCGACCATCCTCACTAACTGTGAGTGGTGGCATTAAATATACCATATCACCTTTGTGATGATAGCCCCTGTCTCGCAGACAATACAGACCGTGCAGTGCTGGGTTTGTTCAATATTAAAGTCAAATCTCCATGTGTGGGTCATGTATCGCTACAGGTGAGCGCTGGCCTCTCCTCATTGATCCTCAGCTTCAAGGCATTAAGTGGATCAAGAGTCGCTGTGGCAGCGGCCTCAAGGTTGTCAGTCTAGGGCAGAGAGGGTGAGTGTTTTATAATTCCAGTTGTAACATCCTCAGGTAGAGATAAAGGCCTTCAATGCGGACATGCTACCTGAAATGCTGCTATATATCTGATGCATTTTGAATTAAAGTACGCACTAAAAACATTCATATCTCTTTGTGAGAAAGCTCTTACTGTGAAATATTCTAGCAGCGTTCTAACATCACACACCCGCTACCACCTGTTGTCGGCTACTCTCCTTCTTCAGCGGCTCTTTGAGAACTGATCTTATGTTCAATGTTGTTCCAGTTATGTAGATGTGATAGAACAGGCTGTAGTGGCAGGGGACACTGTCCTCATAGAGAACCTTGAGGAGACCATTGACCCTGTTATTGACCCTCTGCTGGGACGACACACCATCAAGAAGGGCAGGTAACACAAGCGTGTACTGTACACACAAAACAACCATTTGTTTTTTGTTCTGTCCTCTCAGGCGTTATCCCTCTGTACTGCTCTCTCACAGTTGTATAAAGGTTGGGGACAAGGAGTGTTTCTTCCACCCAGGCTTCAGACTGATCCTCCACACTAAGTTGGCCAATCCTCACTACAAGCCAGAGATTCAAGCCCAGACCACCCTCATCAATTTTACTGTGACCAGGGATGGTCTAGAGGACCAGCTCCTGGCCCAGGTGGTGAATCAGGAAAGACCCGACCTCGAGCACCTCAAGGTGGGATAAGTTAAGTTATTAGGATCCTCTTTCCCTCCATGATAAGGCAAATTGGTGTTGGCCCACTTGTCTTAAAATATAATGCTCTTTTTACAGGTTTAGGTTATTTTCATCATAAATTTCAATTATATCCAACAGTGCTGATAACGTTTTTGCTGTTGTTGCGACCTCCTTTTACTAAAAAGGGGAAATACTACTTTGTACAGTAAGCTATTCTCAAAATGGTCCACGGTGTTTGTTAAACTCCCTCTAGAGTGATCTGACCAAGCAGCAGAACATGTTCAAGATTGAGCTGAAGCTTCTGGAGGACGAGCTGCTGACCAGGCTGTCTGCTGCAGAGAGCAACTTCCTGGGCGACAACGTGCTGGTGGAGAAGCTTGAGACCACCAAGCACACTGCCGCTGAGATTGAGATGAAGGTAACATGGCGAAGGTGTGTGCTTAGTTGTTGTGAGCTCACTTGTTTTGCATATTTCACGCTCCAATATATTTCTTTTTTTTTCCTACTCCTTCCATCCCACATTCTCAGGTCCTGGAAGCGAAAGTGAACGAAGTGAAGATAAACGAAGCCAGAGAACACTATCGTCCAGTTGCTGTCAGAGCTTCTCTGCTCTACTTTATCATGAACGATCTCAACAAAATCAACCCCATGTACCAGTTCAGCCTCAAGGTAACCAGGACGATAAAGAAACAGAGAAACTGAATTAGAAAGAAGTAGACCCTCACATAGACTCTTTGTTATAACATGTGCAAAAGTATGCCTCCGGTGTAAATGCTGCAAAACCTAGCAATAACCTCACTGTCACTGAAAGTATTGTCATCTAATCCCTAATGAAGATTGCATGTGGTAAACTCCGGACAACCTAAGATGAAAAATACATAACTTAATGTGAAATCTGTGATCCATTCTCCCTCTTGTTCTCAGGCCTTTAACGTGGTTTTCCACAAGGCGGTGGCGATGGCGGAGGCCTCTGAGGACGTGAAGAGCAGAGTAAACACGCTCATAGACTGTGTTACCTACTCCACCTTCAACTACATCAGCAGGGGACTATTTGAGAGAGACAAGCTCACCTTTACTGCACAGCTAGCCTTCCAGGTGTGTATGTGTCTGCGTCAGTGTTGGAGAGAGAGTGTGTCTTGTCGCTGACTGTGTTCTCCCTCTTCTAGTTGCTTCTGATGAGCAAGGAGATAGATGTGCGAGAGCTAGACTTCCTGCTACGTTTTAACATCGACCACAGCTACGTCAGCCCCGTCGACTTTCTCTCCAGCTCCGCGTGGAGCGCCATCAAGGTGCATGC
Organism: Gadopsis marmoratus; assembly: GCA_036023855.1. Classification (NCBI taxonomy): domain Eukaryota; kingdom Metazoa; phylum Chordata; class Actinopteri; order Centrarchiformes; family Percichthyidae; genus Gadopsis; species Gadopsis marmoratus. The sequence goes on from JAVQJF010046172.1 coordinate 27,250, forward strand.
ACACACACATCCACACAGGATTCTTTCTTTTTTTGTTTGCTGGCTCATATCCATAAATAATGGATACATAATAAATACTGTCCCTTGTCTTTGCCCAGGTGATGAGTTTCACTGATGAGCTTCGGGGTCTGGACAGGGACATTGAAGGCTCTCCGAAGCGCTGGAAGAAGATGGTGGAGTCAGAGTGTCCAGAAAAGGAGACGTTTCCTCAGGAGTGGAAAGGGAAAAGCTCCCTGCAGAAACTCATCATGATGAGAGCTCTGAGACCTGACCGCATGACCTATGCTCTTAGGTGAGGAGGGGCTTTTTCCCTTTTGTGTTACTTTCCCCATTTGCATGTTAAAAAAAAAGAGGAAACTGATTACCCAACTTTTGCATCCTTTTATTTCTGTTCTTCCTATTGGCATACTGTAGGAACTTTGTGGAGGAGAAGCTTGGGGTGAAGTATACAGAGGGCCGAAAGACTGAATTTGCAAAGTCTTTCAGAGAAAGTGGTCCAGCCTCACCGGTGATCTTCATCCTCTCCCCCGGAGTGGACCCACTTAAAGATGTGGAATCACTGGGTACTGTAAACAGAGTAGCTGTAAACATGCTCGGGCTGCATTCACGCACAGACAAATACATACTCGGACACTTTTATTGTGTTTTCGTGGACATTAATTGCTCATTTACCCACACAAAGTGATGTTTATGAAGGGTGCCTTGTCGGCTTTGAGAAAATAGCACTATATATTGCCAATAGCGCTGTGACAATAGAACGATCATGTTGCAAATAAATGCAGAGAAAAGGGAAAAAAAGATTTTAGGGAGAGAGGCAGAAAGATCGTCTTTAAAACCGTTAGAATGAGAAGATAAAGGATGTATTTCAGTGGGAGTATGATCACATGAAGGGGTGGTTTTAGTCCACGTCAACATGTAAAAGGACTTCAAATTCAATCCTGTGTGTTCCCAGGAAGGAAGCTGGATTTCACTATCGACCTTGGGAAGCTTCACAATGTGTCCTTGGGCCAGGGCCAGGAAGCTGTGGCTGAGGTTGCCATGGTAAAGGCTGCCAAGGAGGGCCACTGGGTTATATTGCAGGTCTGATTGGAAGAGAGATGAGTTTACACTGAATATATTTGAATAAATAGAACTTATCATATCGACTTTATCATAGGAGAGAAGTATTTGAATGAATAACAGAAATACAACTGAGAATCATACAAATGTAGTTTTTCATTTTAAATAAAGAAGGTTCTTCTCAGGAGAAGTGTTACCGGAAGTCTAAATGCTCTGTTTACTATACTCTATTTTGATTATGTGTTTTCATTCACCTCCCTGTAGAACATCCACCTGGTTGCTCGCTGGCTGGGTTCACTTGAAAAGCTCCTGGAGCGCTGCTGTGAAGGCAGCCACCCAGACTACAGAGTGTTTATGAGCGCTGAGCCGGCACCAACACCCCAGGAACACATTATCCCACAGGTAGAGAGGCAGTACATGCAGTGATGTCACCTGGATGCATCAAGCATATACATAATGTTTGTAGGCTCATAGGAATCTTTGCTGCATCCCCATTGTATTACTGTGTACACTATAGTTCTCCACTGTATTAAATAGTGGCATTAAATGCAGATTTGAATTTTGCGATCTTATATGTTTTCCTCAGGGCATTCTGGAAAACGCTATCAAGATCACCAATGAACCACCTACGGGCATGCATGCCAATTTGCATGCTGCTCTGGATAACTTTGACCAGGTGAGTTCTACTGTCTACTTTGTGCTAGTGGTGCTTATGCTTATTTGTTTCGTTATTTATTGATTCATTGGTCTCTTTCTAGGACATCCTGGACCAGTGCAGCCGCGAGCAGGAGTTTAAGACCATCCTCTTCTCTCTGTGTTACTTCCATGCCTGTGTGGCCGAGAGGAGGAAGTTTGGACCCCAGGGTTGGAACAGAAAGTACCCTTTCAACACTGGAGACCTGACAATATCAGTCAACGTCCTCTACAACTACCTGGAGGCTAACGCACAGGTGGGATGTGTTGTTGGCGTTATGAGTGGGTGAGATGGTGCATAACTGGGTGACTGGCAGAGAGCTGCATGTGAGCAGCGTGCCACAGGTGATGATTGTATTGGCAATAATTTTCATAATGATTATGATGATGAAGGTGCCATGGGAGGACCTGAGGTATCTGTTTGGGGAGATCATGTATGGAGGACACATTACTGATGACTGGGACAGACGGCTCTGCAGAACATACCTGGAAGAATACATGCAGCCCAACCAGGTTTGTACATTTGTTCATGAGAAAGAAAGACAAAGCGAGAAAACGTGAATGTAATCCAGACAGTATGGCTGCCAGATTTAACTGTGGATTTGGAGGGCAGACTTGGAACATTTTGGACTGAGAATTGGGTTCATTAGGAGCAGTTTGGCTAGTTTTGGGCCAGAGACTCCACATGCAAGCTAAAGAGTTTCTGGCAACCTCACGTGCCAGATTTGGTCCAAACCATGTTGGTTACCTGAGTAGGGATAATTTTATGTTTTGTACTGTGTTGGAGAACTGAAGCTAAATATTCTGTTTTTATTTCCTCAGTTTGACCGAAAGCTTGCTTTGGCTCCTGGGTTTGTCGTCCCGTCCAACCTGGACTACCAGGTAACTAGACAGAGATACCATTTGAGGACACATTTCCATGAAATGCTCTAACTTTCATTGTCAGATCTCCGTAATGTTGAGCATTTAACTGATGTAAACATCCTGGTGTTTCTCTCTGTGTGGATGTAAAGTAAGTCATGACTGAAAAGTAAAAGGTCAAACAACAATTCCCACAAGGGAAATAAATAAGTCTGACTGTAAAACACTTTAAATAAAAGTGCTAAATGACTTTATTTGTTATGACTCAATGACAGTAATAGATGGATGGCATTGACCATTTTCTCTCCCTACATCTCCAGGGCTACCATGATTTCATAGATGAGATGCTGCCCCACGAGAGCCCAGTGCATTACGGGTTGCACCCCAACGCAGAAATTGAGTTCTTGACAGTGACGTCAGATAACCTTTTCCACACTCTGCTGGAGCTGCAGTCTCCTGATGCTGTGATGGGGGAGGGAGCCTCACAGACCCTGGAGGAGAAGGTAGCTACACCTACATGTTTACTGCTTCATGGGATTAGTTTTTTTGTTTATTACACTTAACTTTTCATTAACTGGCTGAACCTGTCCTAAGCCTACCAAACACACAAAGATGCTGGCACACATTTAGTGCCGCATATCTTTGAACTGCTCACAATGGCAGAAGTGTTGGGCTACACTAATTATCTTATCTCTCAGAGAACCAAGGTGGAGAGAACCACATCACTAAACCAAGTAACTGGGATGTTCTCTTCCTATGCTCTTACTAATTACTGACTCCACCCTACCTCAGGTGAAAACTATTTTAGATGAGGTGGTGGAGAAGCTTCCAGAGGAGTACAATATGTCTGACATCACCTCTAAGACAGCTGAACGCTCCCCCTACATCCTGGTCTGCTTCCAGGAGTGTGAGCGCATGAACACACTCATCTCTGAGATACGACGCTCACTCAAGGAGCTTGACCTGGGACTCAAGGTACGCTTTGTACCTTTGTGCGTGTTTGTATGTCTGCGTATGATGCGGCCTTCAACATCTCGATATTGTCAAATGAATTATTATACCTTGGCCTGACTATTGTATACAAATGAGACCATGGTGGCGAGATGATTTGCAGCTTACGGGCCCAAATGTCCCATAGCAGTGGTGTTGTTTGTCCTCAAAATGAAGACTGCATCGCCCAGAACTCAAGAACCATTATCTTCACACTTTCCTCCATCATGGATTCCGAGAAACGCTTTAGCACTTTAAGAATAAAAAGTCCTCTTCCTGTTTTGCCATAGGGAGTCTTATAGCGCCACACAATCAGGGGCCATATACTGTGGTGTAAAAAGTGGTCAGCAGCTGTTTGTGACAGTGATTACACTGGTGTCTCAAATTGAACATGGTAACAACTTTTTCATGTTAAATTGCTACATGGAGCACCTTCGTCATGTTGTAACTGTTAAATGTGTCTGTCAAAGGGTGAACTGGCCATCTCCTCTGAGATGGAGAAGCTGCAGACAGCCTTGTTCTTTGACAAAGTCCCCGATACCTGGACCAAGCTGGCCTACCCCTCCACCTACAGCCTGGCAATATGGTATGTGTGTTTGTCAGCATGTCTGAATGTGAACAAGTGTTGTATTTTAAAAATGTGGGGGGATACATTTTATAAATCATGTTTTGTTTTCTCTACTGCATTTAGTCACAGTTTGAGATACTGTACTGTTATACATTACATATATATTAATCTATCTACAGCAGCTGTAAGAAATACAGGTTTTAGAAGAGTGACAGTCTCCATAATATCTTTGTCTTTCCCATTGTCTGTGTGTCAGGTATAACGATGTGTTGCAGCGTTGTAAAGAGCTGGACAGCTGGACTCAGGACCTGTCTCTGCCTAGTGTTGTCTGGCTGTCTGGACTCTTCAACCCACAGTCCTTCCTCACTGGTAACACACATTCGTGCATGCAGTTAAGAGCACTACCTAGGCTTGACAAAAAAAATGTTTAACGACTCTCCCCTCATCTTTATTCTCATCCCTCGTCTACTCCTCATTCATCTATTTTGTTTTTCATCTTGTTCCCGCTTTCCAGCAGTGATGCAGTCTCTGGCACGTAAGAACGAGTGGCCCCTGGATAAAGTGAACCTGACAGTGGATGTGACCAAGAAGTTTAAGGAAGAGTTCAACCAGCCTGCCAGGGAGGGCGCATACATATATGGTCTTTACATGGAAGGTAGACAAACTGTCTTTCATTTCCTCTTTATTGTGGGGCAACACAGAGGGCCATTTTTCTATTACCGATCGTGGAGCAAAATACTTATTTTATCTTTGGAAATTATGAGAGAAAGGTAAATGTCCTGCTCTGTGAATCAAATGGTGTCATACTTCCCAGCTTCCCTCCCTTTTTTTAATGCTTAAATATCCTCATTTTTAAAAATGGTAATCCCATTTTTCCTCTCCTCTTCACCTGCGTTCTGCCATAGGTGCAAGGTGGGACATTCAGGCTGGGGTGATCACAGAGGCCCGTATAAAGGAACTGACCCCAGCCATGCCTGTCATCTCAGTCCGAGCTGTGCCCAATGATCGCCAGGAGACCAGGAACATCTACGAGTGTCCGCTCTACAAGACCAAGATCAGAGGATCCACATATGTATGGACTTTTAGCCTCAAAACCAGGGAGAGGCCTGCAAAGTGGGTGCTGGCAGGAGTGGCTCTGCTGCTCAGTGTGTGAGAGGGGGGCAAAATTTAGAAGAGGGATTTTATTTAATTGGGCAAGGTAGGCGTGCACATGTTAACGTGGGTTAAGATGTGGGATCCCTCAGCTTGCTTGTCATCCATATTTTTCAAATTATAAAATTTTGCATATACAGCAATATAGACAAGGATGGAGGCTAACTCTAGTAGAGCAAAACCACAGGAATGGAATAAGATTCTTTTTATTGAAAAATGATAAAATGTACAGAAAGAAATGCCAAACATTCACACACTAGATCACAGAACTGATAAAGTCAAAGGTTGTTTTGAACAAATCAAATCTATAAGCTACAAAATATTCTACAAGCACGTAAACAACAAAATCAGACGGTGCTGCCTCATTAGAGTGGCATTCAGGTGTGTTATTTTGTAACACTTGTACCTCTTACAGTATGTTATGCAGCAGTTTTAATAGCACATTAAATTACACAAGTCATTCTGACAAAATAACAAACTCTAATGGTCTTTTTGCTCCTTCCTACTTCACAGTACACATGGGTATAGTATCCATCTGTTCAATAAAAAAAAATGTTAACAAAATGAAATGTGTGTATACCAGCTCTTTTTCAACTGGAGATTCTAAAGCACATACTGTAGCTCAGATACAGTATGTGTTAATAAGCCAAAATCCTTTTATTTTGGCCTCTGTGTGTATTTCCTATGTATATTTCCTATTTGTGCATGTGTGTATGTCTTCTAGTCACTGTCAGACAAATCGAGCTCCATCATGTCCATGGCTGCAGTAGCCATGTTGATCTTGGTTCCGTGTCGCACACTGCAGCTCTTCACAGAGTTCTGATTGGACGAAGCCCGCATGCTCACCTGCACCCCTGAGTGACCAATGACCCCTACTTCACCCCTAATCTTTTGGCTGATGGCCTCGCTGAGGTCACCTCTGACTCCCTGGACCACGACTCCCATGTCACTCCTGCGACCCCTGACCCCAAGCTCACTCCGGACACCGTGACCCACAACCTTCATGACCCCAAGATCACCCATGTTCATGTTCATGTCCATGTCCTCTAATCGCTCCATCTCACCCATGTCATTCATGTCTAAGGAGAGCATGTCCCCCAAACTCCCATGGAGACCCTTGAACATGGTGGGGAGCCTCCCTCCTTCTATACCTCCCTCCATCCCCCTCTCATCTAGCCTGTCCCCCAACCTTTCTATCTCCCATCCTCCCTCCTGCTCTCTCTCTCCCTCTCCAAACCCACCTGAATACCCACGGACTATGGTGGTCACTCTGCTCCTCTGCATCCCTTTTCTCTCCCTGTCCCCCTCCTCCCACGTCCTCTCTTCCCTTTCCACTACACCACCTGGGAAGCTCCTGAGTGTCACCTGCACTCTTCCTCCATCCATACTCACACTATCATCCCTCTCCCTCTGCCCCCAGCCTCTCTCCTCCAGGGTTCCTTCCTCTTCCTCGTCCTCCTCTCCGAACCTCCCCTGCAACCCTCGGAGCATGGCATGCAACCTTCCGCCGTCTAGTGAACCCATCCCCCTCTCCAGCACCGCACTGCTCCCCCTCTCCGTGTCTCCGTTGCTGAGGGTGCGGAGGAGACAGCTGACGCCAGCACTGCTGACCCCTGCACTGCTGACCCCTGCACTGCTGACCCCTGCACTGTTGGAGTCCTGAGAGTGAGAGCGGAAGAAAGAGCCAGAGGAAGCTATCGACATCGGTGTGAAGAACTGATAAAGTCAGAGAGAGAAGGGAAGAAGAGGAGGACCAACATGATAAAAATGTATCATTTGATTGTACTTTCAGCTGTCTGAACAGATTTACTCCACTTCTACTTACTGGTGAGATGTTTGAGCGCTCCATGAGGAGGGAGGTCGGACTGGGAGTCATGTTGGACCTCTCCATCAGCCTCTCCTCCCACAGCCTGAGCCTCCTCTCCCTCTCCTCCAGCTCCTTCTCTTTGGAGTAAAGCTCCCTCTCCAGCTTCCGAAGGCGCTCCAGGGTCGACTCGATTTCACACCTGTAGTTTGTGCACACGCAGACAGAATATCAGTCATCTGTTGTGACTTTGGACATGTGTAGACATGACCGAGTTTTAACGGCAACCTCACTGCAATCACCAAAAAACAAATGGCAGGTTCAATTTCAAGAAGCTACTCAGGAAACAAACAATTTAATGGATATCAGTGGTGGATTTCAGCATGTGCTATTGAAAAAAGGCTACTCTTTTAAAAGTTAAGGCTCTTAAGGTCACTCAATCAATATGCTTTACATTTGCAAAAAGTACAAAGAAATCAATATATCAATGTAATTTTGTATCGACAGGAAATTAATTATGCGACATTGCCGCATTGCGGCAGATCACATCAAACTGCTACCTTTCTTTCTACTTTTGAGTATAGTAAATGTTCTCACTTTTTCAGTATATAAACACATTAAATACTTAAAACATGCTTAGAATTACTGTCTACTATGAAATTGTGTCAATGTAACAATTCTAACTTCAAAGATTGTTTCTTATAGTAAAACTCTGACCCAGTGGCAATATTAAAAGGATAACCGTTTTAAAATGTGTATATTCTAGTTACCTGTAGCAGACTACCTGACAACATATTTAGTTTACTTAAATGTTCCTGAAGAACACAATGTTGCTTATGCAAAATGTTCAGCATGTGTCAACGTTGCAAAATATTTAGCTGCAGTGCTGTCTGCTTCCACAAGATGTCACTGTGAGAGTTAGTGAGCGGCTCTCTGTGAACCTGCATTCATAAACACAATCAACTCTCACAGCAACTAAATATAGACAGCTCTGACGCACAGCCTCCTGTGTTCCTTCCATACCTCCCTATTCATTCATCCCGCCCCTTCGCCTCCCTCGCTCTTCGTCCTCCTCCTCTCCGCCTACCCTTGTCCAAGTTTTTCCACCCATACCCAAAACGTCACTCACAATTGATTGCCTCCCTGTAGTCATGTTAAATATGCACAGAATCTCACACCTCCTCTCCTCTGCTCCACCCCCCCACCTTGCTCTCACACCCGTCTTCCCTCTATCTTCGCCGTTTTCGATTTCACATGCACCCAATACATTTCTGTTCCTCCCTGAACTTCTCTTCTTCAGCTCATACTTGATTTCTCTTCTTCCGCTCTCCCCCCTGCTCCCTCTCTCTCTCTTTCTCCCCGAGGTGGAGCGAGGGCAGAGTGGAGGAGTGGAGGAATCTCTTCCGTGGACACTATCCAGAGATCTTATTATAGACTGAAGTAGAGCAGAGGGTCACACATTCAACTTCTCTCCTGACCGTGTGTGATTCTGCTGAATATGTGTGCATATTGAGTTTTATTTGGAGTACAGTAAACCATAGATTGCATTAGTCATTCTGACTTTACTGTATACACTTGCTCAGACGTAGTGCAGATACACTCAGTGCTTCTTTTGGATGTATGCAAGACTGCGTGTGCGTGTGTGCATGTGTGTGTGTGTGTACCTCCACTGGTCCTTATTATGTAGGAAGGAGTTACACTGTTCAGGTAGCCTGCTGTCGTTGGCCATGGTCTCCAGGGTTACCAGCACCTGTTTGAACTGTGGACGCTCCTGTACACAAGATGAAAAGAAAAGGGAAAAAAAATTTTTAGCCGACCCACCTAGTTTTAATGCCTTTTAAAAAATATACAAGAAAGATCTTCAGGAGGTTAAACATTGTACTGTTTGTCCAATTAGCTTACCTTTGGATCTGCTTGCCAACATTTCCTCATCAGCTCTGCAAAACTTGCTGGACAGCTGGTGGGGATGGTCAGCCTCTAGATAACCAAGACACAAACATATGCAAATATGAGAAGCAGGAGCCTTTACTTCCAACAGAAAAGTTAAATCAGACCGCCTTGTTTTTACAAATGATTAAATCTACTAAACCATTTAAAACCCCTGAAAACTTGGCTTCAAAGTTTGAACTATTTCTCCAAATTTTACATTATTCATCATAACAATCAAAAGTTAAAACGAGACGATGATTCTGCAGACACACAATCAGCCCTGTTATGCTGTACTTAAGCACAGTGGGGCTTTGAGCAAAATGCTAACCTTCAGCATGCTAACTCCCTCACAATCACAATGCTAGCATGCCAGTGTTTAGCAGGAATAATATTTACCATGTTCACCATAGCTTCGTGTGTTAGCATGCTAACATTTGCTAATTTGCAGTAAACAAAGAAAAGCTGAGACTGATGGGAATGTCTTTAGTTTTGCAGGCATTTGGTCATAAAATACATTTTTGGCTCTAGATGAAAGTTAAGGGATCACTAGAGTTATTACAAGTCATCCTGATGGAAATATAAATGACTCTGCCAAAATCAACACCCACACCTCAAACAAGTGAGAATAGCTAAGAGAAAAAAAGAAAAACAAATCTTTCATGTGAAATACCCAAAGGATGTTCTAACTTATGAGCACTGTGATTGAGAAAATTGGTTTTCAGGTCATTTTTAAAACTAGCAATAACTGTAATAATAATGTTTTAATGGGTTCTTTTATGCATTTATATATTACACATTACAGGCCAATAGGTTCTTATTCATTATTCTAATGATTTGTTTAATGTACACTCAATCTGTTTATGAGGTCAAATGGGCAAATCTGAAAGAGTCTGGATCCCTGTATGTGTTTCTGTAATATGTAAACTGCAGTAACCATGAGACAATGTCCCTGGATGAAAGCACTCCTGGCATCGCCAGCAGGCTGAATGAGCCCAGACAGCTCCATAGTGCAGTGCAGTAAATGGAAACTTCTTTTTTTTTCCTCTGGGGATTAATCCTAAAATATCACCGACTCTGAGCGGAGAGAGGGCGAGCAAGAGGGTCAGGAGGAGAGGTATAGCAATGGAGGGGAAAATCAGAGGGTGACTGGGAAAGAGAGTGAGAGTTATTTAGGGAGAGTATTTGGAGATTAGCCAACAGCTACGCAGGAATCATGTTCTCTGAGTTGTTCTTTGGTTTCTCAGTTTGTGTTTGACTGATGAAGAGGAGTCAGGCACATCCCCCCACCTCCCATAAACCTCTTGAGTCAACCCTCCTATCACTGCAATATTTCCTCTTTCTCCCCGCTCTCTCATAAAGGCTTTAGCCGGGGTGGGGGGGTGGGGGGGGGTCTGGCCAAGTTCCATTGCTGTGTATCCAGGCCTTACAAGAGCAGAGAACTGACATCAGGCCTAAAAATATCCAGCCTCACCAGCTCGCAGTGGAAACCATGAGAGCATTGCATTGTTCCTCCAGCCTTCTCAAACTCTGGTGGGTCTACATGTAGACAGTGTGTTCAGAAAGGTGTGCTCACATGTGTTTGTGTGTGTGGGGGGGGGGGGTTACCTCTTGTTTTTCTACCACCAGCCATGCAACCTGCAGCCCTTCAAAACCTTTGAAAGGAACCTCCCGAGTCAGCATCTCCCACAGCACCTGGCCAGAGATCAGACTGTTATTTCATTCAGGCAGACATGACTTCTTCGAGGTGTTGGTAGTAGCTCCAAGTATTTTAGGGTTGGTTCGTTTTATGTAACTCTCTGAGAGTTGTGAAGGCGTCTCAATAGAATGGCACCACAAAATCAAACCAAAATACACAAGACTGTAGGGTAGGGAATTGATTGAAATTCATTCCTACTAGTGCCGATACGATATCTGATACTGATACTGATAACAGTACTTTACTGATACCTTCCTTTGAAGAATATAAACCATTTCTAAATATTCTCCTAATTTAAAAAAGGAAGCAAAACTTCTCAGATGTTAAATGCTACCTAAATACAAGAATTTTACTTGAATAAAATTGGCAAAAAATATTTGGTAAAATCAGAAACGGTCTAACGAAAGCATAGTAAGTAAAGAAGTAGTAGTAGTAATGACTACAAATCTGAGCAAGCGTTACATTCTAGCTGTTTGTACAATTTTAAATACTCAGTTCTACATTTCAGTTGTTACCAAAAATGTTTTGAGGGTTTGATCCCTGGCTTCACAATGCTGATGTTTGTACAGTACTGACAACTCACCACGCCATAGGAGTAGGTATCGCAGGTCTCCGAGACAGGCAGGCTCTGAATGACTTCAGGAGCCATCCAGGGAAAAGTGCCCACCACCGTCATATGGGTGGTGTGGGACAGGAACTTAGACGCCCCAAAGTCACAAATCTGACAACCCAACAGAGAGAGCAGTGAAGAAAACACAAAGTGCCTGAACTGAATGAATAAAACGCTAGAATGTGGTTGTCTGTACATCACAAGACCAGCGTTACAAACCTTCAGCACTCTGTCTGCTGTCATTACCACTGTAAGAGAGCGCACAGAGAAACCAGTCAAAGCTGTGTGACATTAAAGTAATATAATATATAGTAATATAAGTAAGAAACAAATGGCAAAGAGAACTAGTGTAAGAAAAGGAAGCACAGAGATTGAGGAACAAGTCAAAATGTGTTTGAAGGTCATATGTTACCATTCCGTGACTTGAGGTCTCTGTGAATGACTTTGACTGGAGCTTCTGCGTGGAGGTAATGCAGTCCTGCAAGGAGATCAAGCATTAATAACTGCTGAAAAACTACAACCGTTTTTTAGGTTTATTCTTGATGTCCGTGTGCAATTTCCTACCAGCATTTAAATTTTGTGTTCAGTTTCATTGTAAAATATTTTTGGTTTGAGCTCAGTTTCAGGGGACCCAGAAATCCACTGGATGAACAGGGGTTTTAAAATGTAGGCAAAAGACAACATTTACAACAAAGAAACATATACACCGATCAGCATAACATTATGACCGGTCTGCGGCTACGCAGCCCCATATGCAACAAACTGCGATGCTCTGTGTGTTCCGACACCTTTCTATCAGAACCAGCAGTCACTTTTTCAGCAGTTTGAGCTACAGAAGCTCTGCTGTTGGATCGGACCATCGTTCACTGTCCCAGTAATCAGCAAGGTGTCGTTTGCAAACATTTTCACCCCCAGGTGATTAAGAATCTTATTTCTAACATATGTCCAAAGTAATATGCGTTGCTGTTCTGTATATTTATAGTTTTATTTAATTATTTTATTTTGCCTGTTGCAGCAAATGGTAAAAGCTTGACGGTGTTTAATACACAGCTTTGAAACAGGGATTGTGAGGCAAAGAAAAAGCTGTGTAAACTATCAATACACTAGAGTGTAACAGTACAGAGGACACTGGTGATGTATTAGTGCTCCAACCACTGAGATGTTTGATATCAGAAGATAACTGATTTAACCCAGATACAAAAATATTTGTTATTATTATCATCATCATAATCGTTCCTTCCGGTGTACCTTTGGCTATCTGTATGGCCCACGTCATGATCTGCTCCATGTCCATCTCCTCACTCTGCTCGCTGGAAAGGTACTCGTACAGAGACCCTTCACTAGCATATTCTGTAAGAACACACACAAACAACAAAGGGACATGTTAAAAAGAGAAACCATGTGTTTGATCCTTCATCCTTAAAACACTGGCTATTGAAAGAATAAACATAAACTTTAATACAGTACGCTAATACAGTTACAACACATATCACCGCACGTGTTTAAAAGCTACTACATCAATATATTATAGTGTGTGAGAAACATCACACATGTTGGGCACTGCACACCACACAGAGAAGCTAATCAGTGGAGAGACGCTCACAACCTTCACACCCCGACTGTCTAATCCAGATTACCTCTGAATTTTTAACCATTTTTAACCCATTATCCTGCAAAGTCTGACAATTCAAAGAGACAAGCAGAAGGCCTTTTAAATGGCTGGATGTTACCATTTGCAAAATGCATTTTACTGTGACCGTAATCCATCCCCATGAACCAGTTCTTCTTTTCGCCTACTTTACTTTTTTTATTTTTAGTAAGCACTGGACTCCGCTGCAGCAAGAATTGTTGTAGGATAAATCTGTAGTGGTGTGTCGGTGCTTTATCTTAACCATATGACCCCATCCAGGATTACAACCACATCCAAACATGCTGGTCTCAGTTACAAATGTCCTGCCAGGAAATGCAGCAAGAACCAGCACTCAGAGTACACACCAATCCTTCAGAAACACACACATAAACACTTGTTGGCCATCGGAGCATGTGCTAACATGTCTGAGCTTGAGTGCACATTTATATAGTTTTATGAGAGACCAATCTGCCCTGCACCCTTCATGCCTCACTTTAAACCTTGGCCTGATCCTAATCTAAGGTTACTTAACCCCAAAGACAATAATACTCACCTCAATTTGCTGAGCACTTTTTGAAAAGATAAGTCTCGTCTGAATGAAGTTAGAGATTCAAATATTCCCACAACCACATGTTTAGGATTTATGTTCTTTTGAAAGAATACATGACTGACACACACACACACACACACACACACACACACGGGGTCTGACCTGTGACAATGCCATAGTTGGGAGATTCCAGCACGGCTCCATAAAACTGAATGATGTTCTTATGACTCAGGACACTAAGAATCTCAGCCTGGACGAGGAGTTGAGAGAAAAAAAAGAAAAGCAGAGGCATAGGAACAACTTCATTAGCATCCTCCTTCAGTTTTACAATATCTGGCATTGGCAAAGAAACATGAGCTTTAAGAATATAAAGTGAAAATCCCCCCTGATAGACTGTAAAGCTAAAAGATAGAGCTTTTGACTTGTTATTCCTGACAGTGTTTCGGGGATGCCTGAACTCAGTTTGACACACCGCAGTGACAAACCTGCCATTAATCTCAATGGACATTTGGGTCATACCTTCTGCATAACTGGAATATGTAACTACTTATTGCAATTTCATTTGGCAACAAAGTGCAATTTAATGCCAAAATAGTTTCTCAATAAATCTTTATCCTTCCAAAAGAAATTAATCTTAATTAATCTAATTCTTCCACGTGTGAGGTCAACGTGTGTACACACATCATTTTGTGTACATGCATTTGCACATGCAGTTTTACATTTGTGAATGCAGTGGTGGAAACTACCAAAGTACATTTACTCGCATGCAATTATGAGGTTCTTGTACTTTACTTGAGTATTTTCATTTTATGCTACTTAATACTTGTGCTCCACATCATTTCAAAGGGAAAATACTTTTTACTCCTCTACATTTATGCATGACATTTTGTTGCTTATGTCTGTACTTTTACTTGAGTTATAATAGCTACCCCACACTATGATAACATTCCATTACTGCGTAGTCTGAATTGTGTCTAAAATTATTTGTATACTTATTCTACCACTGTGTGAATGTAGTACAAAGATCCAACATGAGTTAAAATATGATTTTAATGTGAGAGCTCACAAGCAGCTCCATTTCGCATGAAGTGTTGCAGAAAAATAGATTCATCAAGGATCCACTAAGCTGCAGTTCTCCCATAATCCATCAGTTTGTATATACATCTGAACTGTACACACACACACAGTGTTATGCATGTCCGCCCCACCCTGCATGCGTTTCTGTGTGGGTGTGAGAAAGTGAGTGCGAGAGAAATAAGTCAAACAACAAATCAAACACTGTTCCCTCTGTAGTATTTATGTAGCCAGCCCCCTGTGCATACTTGACATTATATTGCTTAAATCTGCTGCCATGACAATCACACCATGTCCGAGTCACCCACAGGTCAGCCTAACTTCTAACGGTGTCCTGAAACTGGGTCGTGAGCCTCTACCAGCCCAGTATTAATAACATGGAAGGAAATGATCCATCAGGGCCATGCTCATGGAGAACCACCCAGCTTAAAGTGCAGTGCATAAAGATCCAAATGACCACACACCTCACCCTAACATACAATGGGAGGAACAGGGGAGTGCTGGCATAAATAAAACTGCTCCATCCACAATGAGTGGGAGGAGGAGGGGGACAAGAAGAGGTATGTTTAAGATAAACCCATGTTCAATTGTAGACAACAGGGGAGGGGGAGGGGGAGGGGGAGGGGGTTGTACGAGTCCACAGAGAATGTGGGAAATGAGTGGGAACCGATTCAAGTGGACATTTAGAGCAGTAATGTGCCACAGAGTCAATAACTTATAAAAATACCTGTGATCTTAAAATTATGTTTGTTTGTGTGTGCGTCTCTGCTGCAGAAGTGCATGCTTGCTGTGTGTGTGTGTGTGTGTGTGTGTGTGTGTGTCCTCCTTACCTCTTTGTCAATCTTCAGGAGCTTCTTCACAGCCACTTCCTTGTCCTGGGAAATCCAGAGGGCTCTGTAGACGCTCCCGAAGCTGCCTCCTCCACAGTTCTCATAGAAGACTAGGTCCTCATGCTTTATCTGCACAAACGACGAGCCAGGGGACGACATGGCATACTGACTCACTCGCACACAAACACACACTTACAAAAAAAAACAAAAAAACACACACACAGCCCAACAGCGTGCACACTCAACCACCAGTGCTGCCCCAAAAGATATGAGTCCCCCGATCAGCACAGAGCATAGGATAAGAAATAAAAGAGTGGCCAAGTGGTGTCCTCCACGGGGTCGGAGTGGATGTTGTCAGTCAGCAGAACAGATTGTCAGAGAGAAGAAACCAGAAAGTGCTGGAAAGAGAGAGAGGTTTGCTCCCTGTGAGTCAGGAAAAGTCAAAGCCCCTCTCTCACTACTAGACAAGGTATTACATTGCCTGATAGTGGTGATCCAGTGTAACTACAACAC
>JAVQJF010046174.1:0-12587 GCA_036023855.1 Gadopsis marmoratus
TATGATTGGCCCCAAAGTTATTCTGCAGCAGGACAACGACCCCAAACATACAGCCAATGTCATTAAGAACTATCTTCAGCGTAAAGAAGAACAAGAAGTCCTGGAAGTGATGGTATGGCCCCCACAGAGCCCTGATCTCAACATCCTCCAATCTGTCTGGGACCACATGAAGAGACAGAAGGATTTGAGGAAGCCTACATCCACAGAAGATCTGCGGTTCGTTCTCCAAGATGTTTGGAACAACCTACCAGCCGAGTTCCTTCAAAAACTCTGTGCAAGTGTACCCAGAAGAATTTATGTTTTGAAGGTAAAGGGTGGTCACACCATATTGATTAGATTTCTCTTCATTCACTGCATTTTGTTTATTGATGAAACTGAACTATTAACACTTCAATTTTTGAAAGCATTCTTAGTTTACAGCATTTTTTTCACACCTGCCTAAATTTTTTGCACAATACTGTGTGTAGTTCTGTGTGCTTATTGTTGTGTCTTTGAAATACCCAGAATAACTCCCACACTGGGCAGAGCAGAGCTGCTGTCCAAGTTCCTCTCCAATGCCGACACACCAAAATCATTCAGGTCAAGATCATCCAGGGCCGACTCTACAACACATGTAACACATGAACAATCTCTCAGTTTTAAAGTTTTTTCAGATTTGGTTTCATCATGACTGCTTGAAATGTGGAGTCAGGACTGTGTGCATCTTCACTTACCAACAACTGACTCCACAGTCTCACTGGTGGGGTA
This sequence comes from Gadopsis marmoratus, assembly GCA_036023855.1. NCBI lineage: Eukaryota > Metazoa > Chordata > Actinopteri > Centrarchiformes > Percichthyidae > Gadopsis > Gadopsis marmoratus. The sequence goes on from JAVQJF010046174.1 coordinate 748, forward strand.
AAAGGGCAGGGCATTGGCGTTCATGCCTGAGGAGATGCCGGATCCTGGGGGGCCCAGGGGGGCAGGGCTGGGCGGTGTGGCGGCCAAACTGGAGGGGATGCTGGAGGACAGACTGAGAGGGCTGCCCACGGGCAGAAACACTAACAAGTCCTGAAGGAAAGCAGACGTGGCATTTGGAGAGACAGGTGTTAACTTTATTCTTGTATCCTTGTAACAAGGTAAGTATTGTTATAAGTGAAGAAAATATGTGGACCAGCTGAACGTACGTAGAATTTTAGACTACATAAAAAAGATAAAAAACAACAAAGAATCCAAGGTTGTAACTGTACCTGTTTGCTTTGTGTTGATGCCAATTCTCTGTGTCGCTGTTCAAGAGCAAAACTCCTTTGCTTAGCCTGAAACCACAAACATATGAATGATGACATAAAAACATTTTTGAAGTAACTAACTTTAATTTAACAGTATCTCATAATGCAGATGTTCCCCTTTGTCTGTCCTTCTCACCTGATCCTCCCTCTCAAATCCAGGTGCCCTGCCGTACCCACCCTCTCCTGCCCAGGGAGATGGAGGCTCTACTCCTCCGCTCACATCCTCACACAGAGACAAAACTCTACCCAGCAGTCCCTGCTCCGCTATACATGGCCCTGCAGGTGGGTAGAAATGGTCTGAAACTGACCCAGAACCAGGCCCAGGCCCAGGCCCCATGTTGTGTCTGCTGGGACTTGAACAAGCTTCCTGGGCAGGAAGAGGGTCTGGAGGTCTGGGGGGTGGAGGGGAGCTTGGTGTTGGGAATGCTGGTTCCTCTGGGGCAAAGGGCTCTGGAGGTGTAAAAAAGCACATTAAAAAATAAAACGTTAAATTGCAAAATGAGTAATCAGATGGTTGTGGAGAGGAGCATGGAAATGTCTTGTGGGGACTTACTTTCAACATGAGCAAAGGCACAGAAGGGCCCTCTGGGACAGCTGCCACACTGCTGCATATCATTACACTTTGTGGATTTATAGATCTGTGACAAAGTAACAAATCAACACATGTTAATATTCACCTCCTGTAATGTCTGGCCTAGATTCTATAAGGTCTCTGCTGAAACAGACAAACCTCTGGGTGGAACTGTTGTTCCGTTCTTGTGTGGCAATACTGGCATCCCTCTGCTCCCTCACATTTACTGGGATCCCCCCATTCCTCACTCTGTTTCACAGCTGGACACGGAAGGGCTCTGTGACCAAACAACAAATTTGTGAAACACGTCAAAAATAATACCACAATCTTCAATTATTTTCCCTTTCCAGGATGTAATGGAGCACCTGTATTTGTGCTTGTGTGGGCTGCGCCTCCTGTCTTTGCTGTTGTGGTAGTACGGACAGGCGTAACCTTGACGGCACAAACGAGGTGGTTTCTTACAGAGCTCTGTCTTGTAGTGGGACAACACGTAGTTGTTATCTGAAGAGTTAAAACACAGACTTAAGTACCTTTAACCACACGTTCCCACCAATGAAGCACTTCTCAAAGGGCTGTTTTTGGTCTGAAGGCCTGCTGGAGTGTTGTAAGACAGATTTACCTTGCCAGCGGGGTTCCTCACTCAGGATCTTCTCTATGAGGGCTGTGCTTGCTGCCTGCCCTGACTGTCCATCTCCTCCACCACCCTCTGTGGCCCCCGAGCCTCCCTGAGACTCCATCACGTGCACTTCTCTGTCAAGTCCACAGTGTAAAGAGGCTCAGTTAACAACTACACTGCAGATACACATACAGAACCTTACATGAAGTCAAAGGTAGGTTGGTGGTTACATGTTTAAATTAAGTTCTTTTGGCACCTGATATCATAAACAGGGCTGCGCAGGTCATGTGATCCATGTGCAAAGGCACAGTGGGAGCCGTTTTTGCTGCAGTGGCCTTTTGCATCCGTTTCGTGGATACATGATCCCGTCTTGTAGTAGCGGAGGTGGTATCTGCGCTCTGTGTCACCTGCTGTCCGATGTAGAAATGGGCATCTGGAACACAGAAAGATCACGTTCAAAACATGGATACATACATAAAGAACGACAGGTCTTTTGAGGCAAATCACGTACAGTATATTGCACGATTAAGTTATTCTTTTCCATTAATCAATAAATAGTTTTGTCTGTAAAATATCTGAAAATTGTAAGGAAAAAAAAAAGATTTAAAAAGCAGCACGATTTCCAAACATTGTTTGTTTTGTGTACTAACAGGCCAAAAACATCCATTTACAATGATATAAGAAAAGCATCAAATTGTCCCTGGAACCAGTAAAAAGTTTGGCATTTTTGCTTGAAAAGTGACTCAAACAATTAACTGGTTATCAAAATGTTTGCCATTCAATTTTCTGCCTATTGACTAATCAGTAAATCCACCAATCATTTCAGCTCTACTGTATGCGACACTATTTTTACTTAAAATGCAGCTGCAACTATGACTTCAACTATGAGATCTTGTATATTTAAAAGTCTGGAACAGGTTTGTACCCTACCAAGCTGCAGACCTACAATCCCTGTTGAATCATGAACAAAACACTGGCACATAAAAGTTATTTGCATGTATCATGGCTCTTGTCCAAACTACATAAAAATAACCAAACTTTTTTTTTTTGGGGGGGGGGGGGGGGTAATTTGATTGAAATGTTCACATAGCTCTCCACTGAGTGGTTCATTAGCATTTACTGTAGACATCCCAGTTTGACCCTGAATCAACTTAAGTGCTTCACATTTACATCCCTTTGCATGCGATTGTCACCAAGAGGGTGTCATAAAGAACAATAAAGTCATTTAAGTCTCAAAGAAACCCACAGAGTTGGAGAGCCGGTTATGTTCATGTGCTAATGCGCACAGTGAAGGTTATGCATCAAACACTATTAGTCCAAGGTGTTCAGCTCGACTTACAATTGTGGATAGGGAGTACTCCACTGACTTTCACCGCAATTGGAAAAAAGTTCCATTACCATGCAATGTTCTACACATTCTGGTGATTAAGTTCATGATTTAAATGTAAAACGGCTACAAATCTTATGGATGTGACGGGGAGAATGCCAGCCAGATTTAACCATTTAGAGTTAAAGAGGCATTCTATTAAAAGGCCAAGTAATTCATTTCACTGTAATTTACTTTTATATACCCACTGCAAAAAGTGTTTCACAGTCAGTGACCACTATCATGTTTCTGGATACGGTGTGGCTGACAACAATGGCACTTCTTTACAGACGTCCCCCGACTTTGTTGATGTTAAACGTATGGCTCTATAGAGAGGCCCGTGACAATCAACGAAAACAGGGTGTGACGCAGTCTTGTACGACACCGAAATCTCACTCACTCATCTCCATCAGGGCAGGTGCCTGTTCCCTCGTCATATTTGGTACAGTAAACATCTGGGCTGTAGTTGAAGGTCCCGTCCCGTCTGCGGATGGGCCTGCGGCGCCGCTGGTTCAGGAAATGCCAGTGGAAGCAGGAAAAAGGCCTGTGTTGTGTGCATTTATGCTGTACGAACAGGGGGCACTGCTCGGTTCTGAACTCCTTCAGGTATCTGGAAGAGAGAGAGAGGCGACAAGAAAAGAGATACGATAAGTTTGTCACAAAGTAGCAGACATTTTCCCTTTAACAAGGCTCAACAATAAATAATGCACATTTAAAACACAAACATGCAGGACAGGACTAAAACTGTTAAAACTGCAACAAGAGTGGAACAACAAGATACACGCTCGTATTTTACAGTTTCTTGCACCAGCAACAGTGCAGTCATACTTATTCAGAGTACATTCAAAGCCTGGGGATCCCCACCAGTCTTATTCTGTGCTGCTGTGACGAACATCTTCCCCCCGAAAAGTTAACACACAACGAAGCTTTACTAGCTTTGCGTTTGTGCAGCATTCAGACGTGTTCTCACACACAGACCTGGAACTATGCTGTGCCACAACGCTCGCAGGGGACGGCTACTGTTGGTGTGTAACGCTAGGCCTCTGTCTCGAGACCTGCTCCGGTTACTAAGCACACTGTCGCCGAAGAGGCTCGTTTCCACCATTTCGAACATACCACGTTTATCGCTCACTCGTTTTTTTTTTTCTCTCAGCGGCAGTTTGGCGTCTGCAGCCACACGTGAGGTTGTGTACACTTAGCTAGCTAATCTAGCCAACTAGCTACGTACGTGTAATGTTGAGGTTTCTCGGGCTGCACGTTCAACACGGTTGCGGGAGATGTCGAGCCCCCTGCGGGCGAAGACGACGAGGACGAGGAGGGTCCCCCGGTAGTCGTCGCTGCCGAAGATGACGGGGGCTGTGGGTGTGTTTTAGACATTTTACCCGTTTGAAGCCTAACAACAAGAACCTTGTTTTTAGCTTACTAGCTAGCTATTCTTGCTAGCTTCGAAATCCGCATTCTACAACGGTGTGAGCCTGCGCAAAGCAGGCGGAAGTAGTAGCAAAGGAACAACTAGGGAACTATGGGACATGAAGTTCAACCATAAATTAACTCGAAGCACTTAGATTGGGTCGTTCACCGTGATACGGTTACATGCGCCTGGTTTGTATTGTAGAAAACCCGAAACACGGGAAAGTAATACGCGATAAAGTTGACCTTTGTGTTTTTTTTCTTTTTATTTGCTGCGTCGTCACTATTGGCTGTACCAGACGGTGAACCAATGAGCGTGTAGCGTTTTGCAGGCGTGACGTCACGAGAAAGTATAAATACCCCCCTTCCCTCCCGATACAAATCGTTTTCGTCGGTCCGCTCCGAGAAACTACCGGCTTCGCCGCTGCCGCACTTCAACAGACACCCTAGAGGTAAATATAATCCCCTCGCTGTGTAGAAAATGTACGCGTTGATAGTGTCAGCACTGTGCTGTGTATCCGGGGGGGGGGCGGTCGCGGGTTGGTTGAGCGAACAGAGGCTAACACGTCGACGTGCTAACGCTAGCTAAAAATAGAACAATGGAACCTCTTACAGTTGACGCTTCTAGATAAACGTCACCGTTAACTCGCTGAAGTGAAACTAGACCCCGTCAACAAGCCCGCTGTCGACTGGAACTGGCCGCCGAGGTCGGTGGTGGCTCTTTTGTACACACATTCACAATTAGCTAAGCTAGTTGTGGTCGCTGGTGTTTCTTGAGCCCGTGTCTCTTGGGGGGGCGAATGAGTCCGTGTTAAAATGGCGAAGTCGAAAAGCAAAGGCCGACTGGCTGGTTGGGTTGGGTTGGTTGGCTAACCGCTAACGTTACGGTATATTTACAATGGGTTTTGCATCCGTTAACGGCCATGGCGCTATTTCTCATTTGTACTCGACTTAACGTGGTCGTTTCTTTCTTTTTAACGGCGACTGCTAATCGAGGCCTTGCTGGTAGACTAAAACACCGTTGACTGGCGCAAACCCGACGCCACGCACGGGTCATAACCGGGGGGGGGGGGCGCTGTATTCAACGGTAGGCTAAGCTGTTTGACCGGATCCGTAGTGTTTTGTTTCCACAATCACTACGGAGATTGAACCAATCGACCACTCAAGGATTTTAATCTCGGTTCTTTTACAACAGCGAAAACGAGATGGCACGTACCAAGCAGACTGCCCGTAAATCCACCGGAGGAAAGGCGCCAAGGAAGCAGCTCGCTACCAAGGCGGCCAGGAAGAGCGCACCGTCCACCGGGGGGGTGAAGAAGCCTCATCGTTACAGGTGTGCAGTGCGCATATTTCATAAACGCCACTGAATTTTGACCAGTTGCAAGCATTACGTCAATATTTACCTTTTATTTATTTATATATACACACTTGGAGCTAAACTCTTCTGTTGTCCAGGCCTGGAACTGTGGCCCTGAGGGAGATCCGTCGTTACCAGAAGTCCACGGAGCTGCTCATCCGCAAGCTGCCCTTCCAGCGCCTGGTGAGAGAAATTGCCCAAGACTTCAAGACTGACCTGCGCTTCCAGAGTGCTGCAATTGGCGCTCTCCAGGTAAATACGACAGCTGTTGTACTAGTAGGACAGCGTGAGCAGTAGTTGCTGTGGCCCCTAACGTCTGGTTTTTGTTTTTGCATTTTTCCCCCAACAGGAAGCCAGTGAGGCTTACCTGGTGGGTCTATTTGAGGACACCAACCTGTGTGCCATCCACGCCAAACGTGTCACCATCATGCCCAAAGACATCCAGCTGGCTCGCAGGATAAGGGGAGAGAGGGCCTAAGCAACTCGCGTTGGCATGGTCGCAACAAATGATCCTATTTATCATACTTAACCATTTTGTGGACAATTTTATTTCTTGGGTGTTTCTTTTTTTTACAAGTCTGTTTTTTCTTAAATTTTGTGTTGTATTTTAGATTGGGCATACGTAAAACCATTCCACAAGCCTGAGTACACCATGAGGTAGTTAGAAATGTTGTGCAGTAGGAGTATGTACCCATTTCGTCATGGGTCATAACCACATGTTAAAGCCATCATACCACACCTCAAGTTCTTTGTGGGTATCGGGCATCCCTCTGGGGATGGAGTTGTCTTTCACATAAGGATGCATTCTTCACATCTTCGATGGGGGGGGTCTAGGGTTCCTTCACCCACTTACCACAAAATGCCAGCATGTCTTGCTCAACAGGTCTCACTGCAGTGTCTGGGTATTGGCTACTACGGTTGATACTCATCACTTGGTGACGAGCATGGCACACCTGTATTTTTCTGGACTGCTTTTTACATGTTTTTCAACATAAAATCTTGGCAGCTACATTTAATACTATTTATGATAACGTTGTCACATGTCTTTCTATTAAAGGTCTTTATGAGTAGAAAGCCTTGTGTTCTGTAGTTGATATTCAGACAGTAATGCAGGGTCTATATGCATTTCACATTTATTCACAGCCACATTTAACAGTTGACCACTGTCATACAAACCACTCGGTATGCTTGAAACCAGTAGCTGTGGGGAAGAGACAGAACAAGCTCTTAACGTCGCATCATGTAAAGGATTGACTTGCATCATTATGTAAGAGCTCGCAACTGCTATGCCTCACCAATACGGCAGACTATGTCTTCACACTCCTTCATGCTGCTGGCCCGGAGCACCACACAGCAGAAGCCTGTAGGCTGAGGGGTTTCTGGGGAGTCTCTGTGAACAGAGCCAATCAAATGCTTAGATGACATCTGTGTCCAGCCAATGACAACAGAGCAGGGTATTGCATCACCATGTGTCTATGGAGGGCTGGGCCTAGATTAACAGGGATGTGGGGGGAACACTTTCATTATAGAAATGCTATTTATTGGCAACTGCAGCCCAAAAGGTTGGGTGTGTATAATACTTACGCCACGCAGAACCCAAAAATTGTGTAGTCCGGTTGACAGAATCTCCCTACACACGAAATCTCTGGATAGTGGTGCTCAAACAGCTCCTGAGGAAGCAGTTACATGTTTTGAAAAATTAAGTGCAGCTAGTGCAATCTGTCCCAACACTACCAAATGGGGATTTGAACACTTAATTCTTACAATGTCACATGTGGCTACTTACGAGTTTGCCGTTTCTGTCGGTGCAAGTCAAATGGGTTTCCTTCATATCTAAAAGCACTTCCTACAGGAGAAATTACACTGATCACATGATGGTGACGATTAAGTGTTTTGCAGCACGTGATATGGACCAACCAGGGCACGCTGGTCTATATCAGTGGTGTCATTACCTTGCTAGGCAGGTTTTTCTGCAACACTTGTGGAATGGTGTGCTGCAGCACCTCCTTGTCTCCAAACTGAGAGAGGATAAGAACAGATATCCGTTATGGTAGAGACAATGATTGAACATGTATTAAATTGTAAAGCAAAAGCATTTTCTTCACCATTCCAATGTTTGCTTTTCCCAAGAACTGCACAATGTACACAATCCTGTTGAGGAGAGGTGGGTCAGCGTCTTAAAGTCGAGACAACATGGGACAAAATCATACTGAAGGATTAGTTAACGACTTGCCTTCCCTCTTTAAGACACTGTGACGGAGAGGTTCCCTGGTCCTTGGCGGCTGACTGCTGGGAGGGAGTGGGGCCGAGATGCAGGCTGGGGTTCTCTATCCTCAGGGCCCGCAGGAGTTTGATAAGGGGCCGATACACTGTTCCATCTTGAGCCCTCCACCGCAGAACACCGATGGACAGAGGGCAGCCCTTCAGCCGAGACAGAACCACGCCTGCCTGAGAAAATAGAATGTATTGTAACTCTTATGCACAACAACATCTAAGGTTTGTACAGCGGCAGATGTATTCACAGTTTTGAGAGGCAGTTTTTTTTTATATTATACGGTTTGTCAAGGGTGTGACTGGCAGTGCCTCATGGGTTCAATTAATAGTACATAGAGCCTACTGTACTAACAGTGCAGTGAAACCTCAAATAGCATCACGGCCTTAGCAGAACTGTGGGACTGTTGGTTTGGGGTTGCTAAAATGACACATAAAAAATAAAGATTTAACTTACTTCCTAACTGCTCCTAAGTAAGTTAGTTTTAGGCCTTATATCTTCAAGTGGGATCATGCTTGCTATGTTAACAAGGAGAATCCTACGAATGTCACTGGTTATTACTTCAATATATCGCACTGCGTGTTTGGGGATACCTGTCCATTCTTGGAATTCCTCAGCGAGGTCCCGTTGATCTCGTCAATAATGTCGCCAGGACAGATAAACCTGTCAACGTGAGCCTGACCACCGGGGATCAGCTCGAGGACGAAGACGCGCCCACTGAGGTACCTGAGAGACAGCCAGAGAAACAGAGGGGGGTGATGCAGAAGGTTGCACACATTGATTTACGAGTAGACGTGCTTGATGGGAACAAAGTGCTTTGTAGAGTGGAACGAACACAAACCTCAACACCATCCCTACCTCCCGGCAGGGCACTACTTCATATGTCTCACACACCTGGAAACGTACGCAAACAAATTCCATTATCGCACTGCAATGTGGAAGAGATTTCCATGGATTTGGGATTTAAAGATCCTGTGACCACTAAAACCATAATAACACTGTTGTCATGCTGTGAGTTACTTGACAATAATCCGTTTTTTACCGGTAGGAGCCAGCTCTCATCCAGAAAGCTGCAATTCTGTGTAAAGAGACCAGATTATTGGTGGTTATTTATTGATCTTTTATGATTAGTTTCTTTCATCAAATGATAGTTGGCATTGAAGTAGTCACATTTCTATTTTGGAGGAAAATCCCATGTGGCCTCTTTGAAAATGTATCGACAGCACGTGCAGGTTTTAATGGTATGAATAAAGGAGTTGCTCTGACCTCCATGTCCAGTTTAAACTCCATGTGAGAGAGGACCAGCAGCAGTGACATGAAAGGCTCTGGAAGAAAGAGAACACTTGCTGTTGGTGTTGAATGGCAGCGACGACGACAGTTTCCTCGGCTTTGCGCTACATTTGGTGGAAACAAATTAAGAGCCTCACCCACAAATTCCTCATTCCTGAGGATCGACACTGCCGGACTGTACCACTGAAGGGGAGAGAAGCAGTGTGAACAGACGCTGTTTATTAGAGAGACGTGCTAAAACGTCAGTTAACTCTAGCAATGGGTGTATTTGATGGACACCCAGCAGAGCCAGGGAAACACACGGTATCAACCTCTGTATACTTTGCATTATAAAGAAATGTATCTGGTCCACGTATCTGACCTCCAGGACTCTGGGTGTGTGCAGCAGGTGTGCGATGTACTGTGGCAGCGCCTTGCGGCTGAGGGCCAGTCTGAGTAGGTAGCGGCCTCGGCCCTGAGCTGAGAGCAGCTTCCTGCAAACTCTGGTCTGCTCCACTGCCAAGGACAGAGCAGACAGCCTGCGCGCGCACACACACACATCAGCAGAGACGACAGGCATTAACAAAGCTTGAAATTGGTTTATTTATAAGAGAGTAATGTCTGTGGCAGTGTACAGCTACAACAATGTTAAAAATGTGGTTTAGTGTTACACATTCCATCAGCTAATCTAAGCAGGATGGTTGTTACCTGCCACAGGCGTCTTGGTGGGTGAGCTGTTCAAAACACTGCCAGTAATCTCTGTGCGCCAGGCTGAGGACGGACTCTGCAGGGAGTGCAAACACACACTCAGTGCATACTGCAAAACCTCATTTTACATGTCGTTCCTCAGGCAATTCATCACTGAGATGTTTAAAATGCATCAGACTGTTGTGTCTTTGTAGCCACTGCAAACATTTCAAGCATAAACGTGTTATTTTTTATTTCCCGTGTTATTGGGATACTGACGTTGGAGCCCCTTCCTGAGGACCAGCTCCAGCAGCTCGCAGCAGGAGGCGAGGTGGGGGTTGGTGTCGGCCGCCACCCCCCCGTCCGCCTGCAGGCTCAGGACGCACACTGCAGGGGAGGGAAGAGACAGTCGGCATCTGGTGCATCACGTGCACACACACACACGTCGTCGTGTCACACGCGTCCGCAGCTGTTTATGTTTATGTTAAAAAAAAACGAATAAAAACTTGACAGTCGTGTGTTTTAGGGGGAGCCCCGAGCACTCGCCTCTCACTCGTCTGCCGCGAGAAACTGACGTGACAAATGAGCAATAAGCATCGTGCGCGCATCTTGTCATGGAGCCTTACCTCTGAGCGTGGCGAGCAGGGGGTCCTTCGGTGCCATGTTTGGGCGACTCGCTACGCGCTTCACTAAACACGTCCGAGATTTGTCCACACACGCTTGCCATACGCCGCGTCACTACTCTGCGACGGGCGTTTATGCGACGTACAGCAATGGCGAGCGGCAAGAAGAGTGCCCTGCTTTCCTCTTTGGCAGACTATGGAGACGATTCAGAGCCCGACTCTGATCCCGAGCTAGAAGAGGCGGGTATGAGATAACGCACTTTATCATTTTGATTAAGTATAGTGGCCGACAACGCTGTTTTATTGCCGTGCGAATATTGCCCCGTGTTTTGATTTGGTCGCTAACGTTAGCTTTACAAGCTAGCTACGTTAGCAGACAAGCTAACGCACTGCGGCGCACCACTGTTAGCTATTAGCCGCAATGCTACGTCCTGGGTAGCACGGGCTTATTTATTATTATTCTTCCATGTCGAATTTTGGGCTGCAACTAGTCCAGCACCGTTGCCACTACGCAGAAAAGACTCGGGATCGGGATCGGGATTGGTGTGCTATGACTTTTCTGACAGATGGTCCAGCGGTTTTCACGCAAATCGCGAAATAAAACGCAATTATTTGGGAGCCCAGGGTCATGCCGGCACTTCAGGCACACTTAAAATTTCTGCGGAATTTTACATTTACAGATAATATCCAACATATTCAAGACATGTCTGTATAAACCACAAACGTACAAAGTTCAAGCGTGTAAGGTTATCTCAGCAAGTTTTGTTTTGGTCGTGTTGATGTTTCCTGGTACCTACCGGATATAACTACGTGAAGGTCTCAACAAAAGATGTGTATTTTGTGTTGCTGTAAAGCAACTGTTTTTATGTTTTAGCTCCCAGTCGCACAGAGTACTGTAATGTTAGGTTTTATTTTCTTTGGCTGTTTATAGCCAGAGTTTTTTTTTTTTAAATGGAGTATGGCTTTGAAATGTCTTCCTGGCGTACTGCTAGTGGGACTGTGGTGCATTAAAGCTAATGCTGAACCAAGACCTCCATTGCCTCATATTATGATGCCAGCTGTCTTCATAGTTATCTGACGTCTCCTTCTCTCTGTTTCTTCCTGTCTGTCACTGGGGGGCTAGGAGGAGGAGGTCTGGTGTACAGCTATGGTGACGATGACCTGAACCGAACTGAGGGTGCAGAGGACAAGGGGTCTGGAGATGAAGACAGCAGAGAGAGCAACTCGGTCAGTATTTGAATGTTTGTCGAGGACCATGATGGCCTTTCAGGTTTTATTTCCACTGACCATTCAGTTGGATT
>JAVQJF010046180.1:0-17466 GCA_036023855.1 Gadopsis marmoratus
AAGTTAGAGGGGGGGGGGGGGGGGAGAGAACAGGATGAAAGAGAACACACAATAGCACAGTACAATTCCACATACAGATGTAAAGCAACGGCAGTTACAATGTTACTGATGTTAAAATAAACAATCAATAGTATTAGCAGTACAACAACAGCTACACTAATAATAACCGTAGCAGCAGCAGGCGATCCGCATCCACTCGACCAGACCAGACCCACGCTACCAGTAGTGACACTGACCCTAGCCAAATGCAAAACTAGTGAAAACGGAAGAGATGAGGAGGAAAAATGCCAGTGGCCTCCACCTGTAAAACCATTCCTGTTTTGGGGCTGTCTTATTGTTGCCCCTCTAGTGCACCCGTTGTTAATTTCATTTTGATTTGATGCTATATTCTCCTTAAAAACTGTTCCTTTAATTTTTTTGAGCAGTATATACACAGTTGCGGTCAGAAGGTTACATACACTCATCATGGACATGAATGTCATGGCAATACTGGGCTTTCAGTGATGTCTTTGAACTGCTCTTTTTCTGGTGCAGAATGATGGTACAACAGAATAAAAAAAGAGTTTGGTGCACAAGTTTTAAATCAGTTTGTGTTTTCTACAATCAACACAGGGTCAAAATTATACACACAGCGTCATAAATATACATAACCAATACGACGACACCTTTAAAATGGATTATCTTCCAATAGTTTGTAGAAATGAGGCTAAACAGTCCAGACTACATGAAGATCAAATCCTCATTCTGCCAAAGCTTTCTGCCCAGAATAAAATGCTCCATCTCTCCCTCGGTTACCTGAAGCTCCTGAATAACTTTGTACCAATTAAACCACTGTCCCATTGACATGCCTTTCAAAGTTTGTCGTGTTTTATCTATCCTCTTTATAAGGAGAGGTCACACTTGTGTGAGGGCTTAGCGTGTGATGTATGGTTGGGCCCGGCTGCTCCTCTGCTGACGAGGCCCTGCTGCCCGCCTCAGATAAGAGCCAGGGTATGCATCAGTGTGTGTGTGTGAGAAAGAGAGATACAAGTTCTACCGCAGTATGTGTCATACGCGTCGCCTAGCTCGTGTGTGATGCATCGCGGCTGACTGTATGACACTTCCACGCACACACAATGCATAGCCTAATCTTCTCTCTCTGTGGGGAGATGCAGTACATTGGCAGGCAGTGCATTATCTGGACTGTGAGACCTTCAGGTTCATCCTGCCTTTGCTGCTGTATGACTCGAGTCTCCCAGCAATGATTTCTTACTGAGTATGTATCATTACGGACGCCTCTCTAATAAAGTATGTCTCAGTTACTAAAATCAAACCAGTGTACGATAATACCTTGTGCAACAGATTACATGTTTTTTCAAATGGCCTGATATATCCATTATTAAACATTCTGACTTAAATCTCTTGATGTTTGACGTCCACTCTGTTTGCTTCAGATGAGGTGGCCGAATTTCTCCTTTATGTGAAAACTCTGGACTACCAAAATAAGCCGGACTACGAGCTTCTCAAAGAGCTGTTGGGCAGTGTTGCCACAGGAGGACTGGACTTCTCCATGCCTCAAGGACCTGCATGGGAGTCAGCCCCCAAGGGACAAGAAAAGGTGAGAACAATGCGGTCTCAATTCAGATTCTTCCACACTTACACTTGTAAGTAAATAAGTGCATTCATGCTGATATTAAAAAGCGGTGCACAATGAGTTCCGGGATGGTGAACTCATAACAGTTAAAAAGTTGCATGTGGAACGCTGCACACTTCCCACCCTCAATGGTCGCCATCTTGGCTACGTAGCAGAAGGAGAGGGACCACCGACCTACGAAAATGGCGCCCGCGGTTGCGATCGTTACAGTGGAAACCACAGTAAAAGTGAAAGCATAATCATTGTTATTAATTTTTATTGAAATTGAATTAAAGTCAAGTGAGCAAACAAGCTGGCAGATATTTTGGCAGCGACAGTCGCGATCAAATGTTTGTGATAATGCTCCACCTGGCTGCAATCACCATTAAAAAGAAGTGATCAAATGTTACGATCATTATTTCTGGGAAGCACTGGACTTGAGACAACACTACCCTGTCGAAATTCACACATTACACAAGTAAATACACAGTGTACGCATTGTACTGCATGGAAGTGTACTACAGGAAGTATCCGAATTGAGACACAGCACTTGACACAAAATGACAAAAATCCACTTCGTTGGAAAACAATTTGCTTCCACTGAGCACTTTCAGGGCGTTTTTGTAGAGACCTGTGTCCAATGTGAAACACAGGATAAAAACTGTGCATCACAGCCAGCATCTGGTAAGGAGTGAGACAGCTCTGCTGAGTGCCAGCCTGTTAACGACTTTGTTCAGTGTCTTCTTGCTCTGTGGGAACCATGTTTTAACCAGGTTTGTACAGCTTTTAAAATTAAATTCAAGCACTTTTAAGGCCCCTAAACCTGAAATTTCCAGACTAAGCTTTTACCATCACATCTAAATTGTTACTATAAATGCCAGGAGACAAGGATATTTGAATTTAAGCATATTCCTAACATTGAAAACGCAACAGTTAAAATCATTTTTTTCTCCAAACTTTCAAGGCTTTGTACAAACCCCGTTTAATGGTTTATACTTGTGTGTACATCTTGTATGACGTGTCCTTTTTTTCTGTCTTCATGTCAGACTATATCTGATACAATAAGTATTTATTTTACACTGAATATGGAACACATACAGTAGATTATAATGTAAGATTACAATAAGCAGACTTGAAATGGAAATGTAATGTACCTATAGTGTTGTAAAGGGATGTGTAATGTGTTATAGCACTTACTAATAGTTTGATCACAGGTGTTGAAAACATACAGTCCATGGGGAATATTTGAACTATTTTTGCATTCAGTTAACTATAATGTTGGTCACAAAGATGCCTGTTCCCTTTGTTGAGTCTCTTAACCCCGAGTGGAGAAACGTGACAGCAGTGAAGGGGTGGGAGCCTGGCCCTGACCCCCACCAATGAGTATGTCAACCAGGAGTGTGCAGGTCTGAAGCTGGAGGAGGACTGCGGCTCTCCTCAAATTCACCGGAATCACTTCTTGACCACACCGGCCATGCGAGTGCCCTCTCAGTGGCCCCAATTTGTAGTAGTTGATGACACATACTTTCCACAGCGCAGGGCGTCTCCAATTATGCTCCTGATCTCCTCTCCTTGTGTCATTTCATTTCCATGCTAAAGTGCTGGCCAGTTTGATCCCTAGTTAAACAAAAGTGGCCATTTACAGGCAGTTTAGCGAGGAGAGTAAATGTCAGCTGAGATACAGGCTGTTCTCTGAATCATTTGCCACTAGTATTGTATAAATATATTATTTTAGAGATGATTATAGTTATGTGGTGAGGCAAAGTTTTGTTTGAGAAACTTACATTTACATTACAAACCTACATTTGTGTGTCATTTGAAGAAAGTTACTATAAAAAGCAGCTTCGGCAAATGTTATGGGGATATTTAGAACACATATCATAGCAGCACCTAGTAAAGCTGTATAAGTTAATCACGAGCATGTTGAGAGAAAATGAAGCTCAGAAAGAAGCAAGGACATGAAAATGTGCAGATCAAATCATCCACCCATTGTGTCAACAGGAAGCTGGACAAGCCAGAGGGTCCTCCAAACCCAAGGCTGTGCCTAAAGGTGAAGAAGAGGGGACGAAGACTAAACCAGTGGCAGCTCACCACATGAGAGGACCAGCGCTAACTAAACCTCCGTCACAGCTGGTAAGGCCTGAAACAATTGACTTCAGTTTGTGGTTTCTTTTGAATGACATCAATTGAAGGCTGACAAAAAAAGATCTTGCTTGCTAGATTTCTTCAGAATCTTTCAGCCACATGTTGACCTTCAGCAGCTGAAAGTTCTGGAAGAAATCTAAGTTGAACCCTTTTTCTTTTCATGTCAAACTATTTCCAATGTCGAGAATGACCTTTTAATGAATGCTGTTCATTGACTTTACTTAAGCACGAAGTGAAGCTCCTTGATGGAGCTGGCAGTGTTTCCTAATTGCAATCTTTGTCAATTCAATCACTTAGGGACTTGTCCCACATATGATGTGGGGGAAGAAATCCGTGAAGCTCAATTTAAGACTAAGTTGTATGATTGTATGTGTACTAAATATATATGGGTGTGCTTTCACAACATGCAAAGATGTACCTGTGTGGAGACGTGTTAAGGAAATGAGTTTTGAGACAGTTCATCACAGTTTTTATTTAAAAAGAAAAAAGAAAAGCCTTGTACTGTGGCCACATTTAGGGTGTAAACACAAACACATCATCATATAATTGCACATAATGAAGCAGATAAATCAATAATGAGCTGTTTTTTTCTCATAGAAGAAAGATGGAGTTTTGCCTGCTGTCAGCAGATCACTGAGGCCAAGGCCTGAACCTGTGATGACTTATGAAGAATATGACAGTGAAGATGAGGAAGAGGAGGTGGCGGCGGGCAAACCAAAACCCATTCCTGCATGCTATCTGAGAGGCCCTCCACTAGGCCCCAGAGCTCAGCCTAAACAGGTGTGAGGGCAAGCTACTAGAGCAGCCAGGCTATTTATGGTGACTGGTTTTAATTTGCAGTGTAAAACTGCATTCAGACTTTTGTTTGGTTTGAACCTGTCTTTGATTGTTAGGATGCCTTTATATAAAGCTGTTTTAAACCCTTCAGACTTCTTGTTGTGACTCAAGAAGGTTGCAGAATCATTCAGACGGTGCAGTAGAACTGTTCAGGTTACTGAAAAAGAGCCAACACTTGAATTACCCCTCTTTAACAGAAAACTAAGTCCAAATGGAGTGGCAGGAAAACAGATGGCCTCACAGTGACCTCAGGGAGACGAGGACGACGACTCCGCCTGCAAAGTAGAGAGCGCATGCTGACAGACTGTAATGCTGAGGGCCAAACGCACTTGGACTACTACAGGGGAAGGTGGGACGAGAGGGTGCACCACCACAGGGCAGGCGGCAGCTGTCGACAACGAGGGGGGCAGGGTCTCTGTTACGAACATGGAGGCAGCTTCGGTGAATGGGAAGGGTCTGTTCTCAGAGGTCCAGAACAAGAAGCTGCTCCCACACAGAAGACTAGACTGTTTTTCTGGTTTGTTTATGCGGGTGTCTTCCTCTTCTTGGGTGCTGTTCTGGGAGCTTGTCAAAGTGCATTTAAACCCTTTTGAACGACAAAACGGACTCCTGATTGTATATTATCCTATATTGGTTTTAGATGGACTCCTGGCCGGCCATTTTCACAGTGATGGGCTGAAATAGAAGGAGAAGCCTCAGTTTATTCTGTTAGTATGTAATTAGATGTGGTTTGAAGGACCACTGTGAAAAAATTAAGCGGGCTCTCACTCAAAAAATCATATGCACAAATAAACCAGTCTTTGACTTCAATCAATGGCATACTGTATTCAGAGATATCCAGTATCACACACTTTACTTCCTCCTTTATCACATGAGGAGTAGCTCCAGTAAAAAGCACCGAGCGAATGCACTTGGCAGCAGCCTTTCAGCAAAGAGAAGGCTATGTGATGTATAGAGCTGCGCTAATTAAGTATGCTGAATATCTGACTGCAGTGAAGGCCCCCTTTGTGAAGGCAGCCATCAGTCACAGTGCGAGGTGCAGACTTACCTTGCTGCAGTAAGGACACTCTCCAAAAACAATGCTGAAGCTCTGCCTGCTGGAGGGGAGCGCTCGCAGCCACTGGAGGGAAAGGACAGAAGAGAAAAGACTTCATCAAATCATTACCTTGGATCGGCTGCGTCAGTGTCAAGTGACGATAACGCTTGTTTCAATGCACACTTTATATATTCAAGATTATCCAATACTTTTAAGGGCTTTTATGTGGAACTTTTCAATGTCCTCCTGCCACTTTTTTTTTTTGGCTTTAATGAGAGATCTGTGTGCTCAGTCTCACTAAACACAGAGTATAGAAACAGTCGTCCCTGTTCAGGCACACGGAGCTCATTTCCTTTTGTTTGGTGAAGCAGCACCAGTCCACAACAATCCCTCACTTTACCTCCAAGTGCCAGGCAGAAAGCTGTGTGTGCACGCTGCGACTTCGCTCCGATTCTGACGGGGGAGTGTGATCCCTGGCTAACAGTCCAGCTTGCAGAAAAAAACAAAAACATTTGTGTCCAACCTGAAGAGGGCCATCTTCACAGATCAGCTCTTAACTGGTTGTGTAAAGTGTCTCTGGAGAGGCTTTTTGGTTTGAGACTACATCTTTTCAACAGGGCATGGGCATTTACCTAACAAAAAGATGCTGTTGGTTGCATTATGGAAAATGGTAAGGGGTTTTGGAGCTTGATTAATTCCAGGTGCTGAAAGTCAGAATATCTAAGGCTACATCCACACGAATATGTTTTTATCAGTTTCAGACAATCTCTATCCATAGTACATGCCTGAGAAACATCTGTGTAAACAGGAAGCAGATCGTCTTCTCTGTGGGTGGTTGGTTGCTTACTTAGTTTCAGAAAATGCTACAAATGAAGGACAGCAATGGAGAAAAGTAAGAGCAGAGATTTCTCAGCTTGGACCGACGACCAGGTGGAACTATTACTGAATGTAAGTGTTGTACTTCGTTATCCATGAATTATCTTCTGGTAGTTGAGGCTGATGTTTGTTTTCTTCAGGGAAAGGGTCACATGATAGGGATGTGACTAATCAGGGAAGGACCTGTCATGGCCCATACACCCAAAATCAAGTAGTGAACATGGGTGTCTGCGTTATCATTTTAAAATGCCCGTTTCTGCCCATCCTCACTAAAACGCACTCAACTTTTCAAACTAAAATGAGGCCAGCAGCTTTATAAAAAGGTCTCCGGTTTGAGTAGCGTGGACGCTAGGTGTAAACGTAGCAGTGTGGATGTAGCCTCAGACTACTACTACTGCTACTTACATTTATAAATTTCTCTTTATGGAAGTGCAATACTCACTAATCACTGGCAAACCCCTTTAACTTATTCTTTGTTATCTCCATTATGCGGTAAAGTGCATAGCACTGTGGAAGTCTGCTGATGAAGAACAGGTTGTGTGTGTGTGCCTACCTCATACAGACAGGCCTGGTGGAAGGGCTGGCCACAGCGAGGGTCATTACACACCTGATCAGGGATTGCAGCTTCAAGATGATAGGAGTAACAGATCCCACACTCAGCGCTGAAGCTCTACACACACACACAAACAACAAAATAAATGTTCAGCATGCTTTCTCACACACACACGGTGGCTACAGATGCTTAAGATTTGGGCAGGGCCTGTGTAACCACTTAGTGTTAAACAACATCCTAGTTAAAACCCCGTGCTAACACCACCCTTCTCTGCAGTCCCACCATCACACAGTCAACACACCCTTTTCTATCTGCTCTCGTTTGCATTTTGGTATAATGAGAAGCTCCTGTTTTTCTGGAGCTATCCATTAAGAGAGGATGGCAGGTAAAAAACAAACCCCACATCTGGTCAACTCAACTTTTTTTGCACTCCTCTGAATGTTAATGAAGCTGAGGCATTAATCACAGCGGCGACAGCGGATAAACACGACGCCCTTTTAACCCATCCGCAGAGAGGGGAAAAGAACGAGTGTTAAAAAAAAAAGAGATAAATGGTTTTGTGTGATTAAAGCGATTTGATAGTGCAGAGAATTCTGCCATCTTTGTTATTCTAATGATCTTTTCTGTAAACAACCCAATTAAAAATGAGAATTTGTGCCCACCTCATGGAAAAACAAAACCAAGAGAAAGAAAAAATATGGACATAGACAGAAAAACAGACAGCAGTGTATGTCCGCCCCCTTATAACTTGAAGCTCAAACAGACACACAAGCCAGAATATGCATGCATAGATGTAAACACACACTCCTTGAGGTAATGTTGATGGGAATGGACATGTTTGAAATGGAAAGGGGGGCAACCGTGTGACATACAGATTTTTCGTGGGTGGCAGGTGATGGGAATTCGATCTCCAAAACATCCCGGAGGTTGTGCAAGACGCTGGAGTCCGGGTTCCTGCCAGCAGACCACAGACAGCTCCTTCACACACTAATTAACCACATGCAAATGAGCCTGCAAAGACACTGGGGGATGATTAGGAGACTTTCACCATTGGCATAAGAGAGGAAAAAAAATCATTGCTGCTGCTTCAAACTGAACAGTGGTGGAGGGAGATTTTTCTTAGATATGTCATGCAAGGAGGCAAATGTTAAAACCTGTGGTGAAATTTAAAATCTGTACTTTATTTGAAAATGAGGTGTAATGGTGTATTTTCTTTCCTGTGATAAGAGTAGTGGAACTGGTATGCATGGTTTGACTCGGACACGGATAACTGTATGTACTGCCGAATGAAACAAATAGGACTAGACAAAATGCTCAAAGTCAACAAACTCCTCGAAAAGACCAAAACCACAAATGGATGTATCATACTAACTAAAGAATTGTGTGTATCCAAAGCCTGATATATCTTCTTCCTGTGCCACAGAACTCCACTGTTGCCCAAAAAGACATTGAGTTCCTTCATTGCCATTAATTCACACTGTAGTGTATTTTGACTCAGTCCCACATACACCATCCTGCTGCCCCAAATACTCAGTAGTGCACCACTATGAATTCATTCGCCGCTGAAAATAGTCCCCAACAAATGCACCATTTCTTCCCGTTTAAACGTTGGATAAAAACTACAGTGCCCAGCTGTTTTAAGAAATGACGGCCTTTTTTTTTTTCAATATGAAACTATATTTTGGTGACTTGTTTCTAAAAGCAACATTAATCCATTGCCCACTTTGGGGCAGACCTCCACAACAAACAGTTATGGCATATGAGCAAGAATTTGCATATTTACACAGTGCAGATTCTAAGCAACATTGTCTTTCACTTGGAGTCGTGTTTCTGGCCACCTGATGTCCAACATTCACCCTCTTTTTAGCTCTGTTTTGGTCTCGACCAGCTCCTGACAAAAATATCTTGCTCTTTAGCTGCTAAATGCGCCACTATGTTCACCAACCAGTTGCTAACCGTGTCTGCTGTTTGGTGCTGGGGAGGTAGTGGACAGTGGGTTTATCAGAGCATTTTCACTAAAAACCGCTGCCTGCTGCTGGAAACAAGGTTCAGGAGAACGCTAAGAATGAACCAAAACAGCAAAGTTATGAGCTGTAAAATCTGACTGAGGCTAAAAAACTCTGGGGAACATTGTTAATATCGGTCCTGGCAGATGACCGCCCATCCAGAGTCTGGTTCTGCTTGAGGTTTCTGCCTATTAAAAGGGAGTTTTTCCATCTCCTTCACTATGTCCTAGTGCTGCTCATGGTGGGAATTGTTGGGTCTCTGTAAATAAAGATTCTGTCTAGACCTGGTCTATATGAAAGCACCCTTGGTTAACTATGATATGGTGCTACATAAATAAAAAAGTCCCACATCCTCTGCATATAACCCCTGTCACTGATGTTACTTGCATAGTAGCATTCCAACAATTCCTTATTCTCTGCTCGTGTACATGAATGTCTCGCTGTTCCAGTAGCCCATTTGTCATCAGGTTGCCACCTGGCACAGACCTTGTTGACCCAGGCGACATCAGTGGCGGTGTGACTCTTGTATCATCATCACTCATTAGATATGAGGTAGGCAGGTAGGTACAGTTGTTCCTGTGGCTTCACCAGTCCCCATCCTATGACATACCCCAAGTATCCCATTTCGCTATGGGCGAGCTTACATTTCCGGCGGTTAGCCACAAGCCCGGCCTCTCAGAGGGTGTCGAGCACTCTTGCACTCAATATTGTATAGATATATAGAGTCAGATAGCTAGCATGGCATTGTTCCACATAGAGATGTAGTAAAGCAATAGTCATAATGGTATTCATGTTAATATTAATAAATATAAGACTAGTAGCAATATAATAATAGTAATAACAGCGATAATAATAACAGCAGGAACATGGGGGCAGCAGGTGGCTGCAACCATAGATCCAGACTCTACAGAAAGCAACAGGAGAGAGAGAGGACAGAAAGCACACAACTACAGGAAAGGAAAGCAGTCAATTTAGTAACAAGCATTAATGGGACAAAAGTGTGTACAGATGGAGAGGGAGAGGAGGAGAGTGGAGCTCAGGGCATCTTTCTAGCAGTCTAGGCCTATAGCAGCATAATTAAGGTGTGACTCAGGGTTCACCTGAGTCAACTCTGTTATAAGCTTTATCAAAGACGAAAGTCTTAAGCCTACTCTTAAATGTGAGGAGGGTGTCTGCCTCCCATACACAAACTGGGAGTTGGTTCCACAGGAGAGGAGCTTGACAGCTGAAGGTTCTGGCTCCCATTCTACTTTTAGAGTCTCTAGGAACCACAAGGAGCCCTGCATTCTGGGAGCGAGGTGCACTAGTGGGGTAATAGGGTACTATGAGCTCTTTAAGATATGATGGTGCCTGACCAGCTTTGTAGGTGAAGAGAAGGATTTTAAATTATATTCTGGATTTTCCAGCATAGAGAAGCTAATATTGAGAAATATGATCTCTATTAATAGTTCTTTTCAGTAAATGTGCCACAGCATTTTGGATCAGCTGGAGAGTCTTAAGGGACTTGTTGGAGCAGCTTGATAGTAGGAGTTGCAAAAGTCCATCCTAGTTCTGCCAATTCTGGCTGATCGGTGTATAGTAATATACAGTACATAAAGGTTATACATAACATACAGCTTGACAACATAAGACAACAGAAATTAGTATAATTATTATGAATTGGAAAATATTATATCATCATGATATGGCTGAAATCTGATAAATTATTCTATTGTATACCCAGTGCAAGTAATAGAACATTACCACAAGTGCATGTTGGCGTTCAGCTTATTCCTCAGCGGCGTCACCACTGCAGCAACAAAAGAAAGGGACACACATTTCAAGCACCCGCAGAAACACCATTACTAAATATCATCCCACAGAAAAAAAAAATAAAAATACTCTGCATACCTTCAAACGTCACCTCTTATTTGACAACAGGCCGGTTCACCACAGACAGCGGCGTCACCACTGTCATATATGAACCATCATTGCCTCTGCTGTTCCACGGGGGAGCTGTGTCTCCGTGCAGTGCTCATCACTTTCACTTTCATTTGTTATTCCTACATGCAAAGCCAATATTTCTGCCCGACCCCTCGTATTTGAGGGTCGCCGCCTGCCTCCCGTCTTGGTGGCTGAAGTGTGTGTATGCGTTTAATATCTTTTGAGTTGCATTGCTAGGCAACAGGCTAGGAGTTGCATGACCTTGGGTTTACAGAAACAATGGCCGACAATTGACGAGGATTTAGGAAGCTGAAGCTTGCCCGGCTGGCTCCAGTGTTAGCGTGGCGGGAATGAAAACGTGCCATTCTGGAAGCGAGTCCTCTGACATGACAACAGACAATAGTCAACACAACCAGTCGAGGACGTGTGGAAACGCCTGATGGTTTCTCACTAATCTGAATAATGGTGGGCACAGGAAGAATTTATACTTTATTGCCTGGGTTTTTTGATCGTCAGCTTACAAACTTTTCTGCAGTGATATGGGCCCTGTAGAAAAGTGGAGATGTTCAGGACACAGTCATTCCCATTAGTGATGAAACATCTAATTGATTCATCTATTATTTTGAATCATTGTCCAACTAATCTATTAAAACATTCCAAAAATCTACATGTTCGAGCTTCTCAAATGTGAGCATTTAGTTGGCTAAAACAGGGACTTTAAAGATGTCACTTTTTCAGCTTTTTCTGACATTTTATACACTACATGATACAATGAAGAAATTATTTTTAATCGCCAATTAAAAACTGTCTTGATAGCAAGGGCGTATTTCCCACAGGGTAAAGGAGAAATATACCACATTCGCGATTCAATTTACAATTTTGTCGCCCCGCTTTTACACTTTGATTTTCTCACTAAAATCTTACTAAACACTGTCCTCTGACCTTGAAAAATCCAGATGAAACAAAACAGTCATCTAATGTGCCTTCAATTATTAGCATGTGTTCTTATTGCAGTATTATAAAGCTTTGTGAGCAGCGCTTACTGGACTTTTTTTGCCCTGGGATTCGCCTCCCAGGCCGCACAGGCGCTGCCCTAACCTGATGGATGGAGCTTGTTGAGGCTGAACGCAGCCTTAGAGCAGGTCTGCAGACAAAAAGAACCCAGTGACCTCCTCTGCTTGTTTTTTCTCTCTCCAATGTATCACTACATTTTCTGATTTACAGATGACTTGAACAAACAACGCAACAAGTGAGCATCAATCAAAGCTACAGCAGCAAAGGACAGTGTCCCTAAAAGAAGAACAGATGTTTGCTTTGCTGTAAATACAGCCTTAATCAGTCTTAGTTCTCCAATTAAATTAAATATAATTTCCAGTGTTAAAAAGACTTTAAAAATGATTTTATTCAACTTCTTGAAAGCACAAAGACCAATTCCATTCTATTCTGTCATGTGCTGGGTTAATATAAATATTTGTAAATGAATTGCATTTAACATTTATTTTATTTTTCTGTTTGAGGGACTCCCAACGTCATTGCCAGCCCCGCTTCTAAAACGAAACTTACTCTGCTGCTTGACGGTGCTGACCATTGGAATGGATAAAATGGATAATTAAAAAAAATGGAAGCTGTCATATTAGGTGTGTTGCATGACCCACAAGCAGTCACTACATCACAAAGCTTCCAGTACCAGATTTTCATGAGGACGTTCTGGTGTTACCATTCACATGCTCACTGTTAACTTTTTACAAGTTAACCTTTCATAGGTAGCTGCCATCTCAGTGTGTCACCTGCAATTCCTAAAAGTACCGTAACAAACTATTTATTCACAGACCTCATGGGCACCTGATAACTGCATTATAACGAGATTATTCACATGCTATATAATACAGTGGTAGTTTTGGGAGTCTATCAGTGCAGATGCACTTCCTATGCTCTTGCACTGCCTGAAAACACCCTTTCAAGTGTCGCCATGTCTCTGGGGTCCTACCCACCATGCTCGGCTCCCAGCAGGCAGCAATCTGTCAGCATCTTAGGGTGTCTGGGATCCACCTCCACTTTGATGGATACATTGTTTCCTGCACACGCAGATAAAGATACACAACAATAATTTGCTTTGTTATAGTGTGGATCAATAAGTGTACTGTATGTGTGACATTTAGTGTTGCAGTGATATATATTTAGTTGTGATCAGTTGCATGGTCAACATCAACCTGTGAAATCCCATGAGATTCTGTGAAGTGTATGATACTATACATAAATTACATAAAGTCTTTGTTCTTGTGTTCCATACCGATTGCGATCCGCCTCATGGTGTCAGACCGGCAGGGTTTTTCCGGCTCCAGAATCCAGGTCTTACAGTCAATCTCGTCTAGGACGTCCCAGAAGTCGGCCAGGGACTCCAAAACCAGCAGGAACTGGCAGTGGAGATGGTGCAGAGTATTCTAACAAACCAAACCAGAATAAGCACAGTGGTCACTTACAATGCTAGAGAATTCCCATGTGCTGTAACAGAGCTCTTCTGTTATAAGCAATCTCTTCATTATTAATGAACGAAACTGTGTCCAGACTGCAAATGGGATTTCTTTCATGGGAAGCTAGTAGCAGTCCAGGTTCCACCTTTGATTCATCTGAAAATACAATGAAACGTAAAGGTATATAGTAATACCTTGTGAATATGATGCTTTGCTTAAATTGCCTAACCTTGATTTTAAAGAAATAGTTAAACCGAGCTGAGAACGACATTAACGTGATTGGATCTAGCTCGGATTGCGTTAAAGGACATTTGCATAAAGCTGAGCCTTTCTCACTTTTGCCCTGTAGTGCCAATGAGCCTCTATGATGTCTCTGTTTGACCATATATGTGAATGCTTCTTGTGCTGGACTCCACTCTGTAAACATACCTGCATAGTCGCAAACCTCAGAGCTCCTTAGTGATGATTGGCTCTTTGGGACCCCCGACCCAATAACTTCCCAAAACACACAGGTTATCAGATAACCAGCATATTCATAAAGACCAGAAGACCAAAAAAGCTAGTATAAAATGTAATGTATTTAGTCACGGCATTCTGCTGAGTCAGTTTTTAACGCCTTGGCCTCCAATTATCTTACAAAACAATGATTCAGATAAATTCCAAGCAGAGGTATACAACTTTAGGATAAATTGAGAACTGTTATCTGATTAGCACTTGATATTGGCAGTCACCCTAATTTTGAGTATTGGAATCTGTATCGGGAGAGAAAAAGTTGGATCTGAGCATTCCCAACTTGAAGTATTCGCCAATTATCAGATTCTTTACTTTCAGATCTTTCGAATAATCATCTCAGCTGTACTTCACTGGGGGTTTATTGTACAGCAACTTGTGTTAATCCACAGATCCCTTCAGGGTTTAAAATCTTTCATCTTCCCAATCTCACACTACAATGTGGATTTTTTCAAATGCTGTATTGGATTGTGTTTCTGATGGTAAACTGAATACCTTTACGTTTTGGACATTTGCTTGGACAAAACAAGAAACCTGAATACATCAATGTGCACACTGTGAAACTGAGGAACATTTTTCATGGTTTTCTGGTATCTTACGGACCAAACTATTAATCAATTAATTGCTAGAACTAACCAGCAGATTGATGTAATCATCAAGTAATCATTTGCTGCAGCGCTACGATGAAGCTTAAATTAAGCTAACGGAAGTACAGAATGCCTCCCAGCATGGAAACAGTAAATTGTGATTAGGTTTATGTTCAGAAGGGCGAGAATCCTTTCATTTTATTATTACATCAAAATACCACTGAGAAGCTGTAAATGTTAGTTTTGATACAACCAAATGCTGCCATGTCTCATTTGAGGCAACTGGAATGAACTGAAAGTGCAGATAGCAATTGACCAGTTGGTATAAGGTGCACACGCACATGCACAGAGAACAGAAAGGGAGGCTGATAGAGATGTCTGAGAGCAATGCAGATGGATTGAGAGGGAAAAAATTAGGGGAAAAAATGAACCAAAAATTATGGGTCATTGTGCCAGCACAGTGCACACAATTAAGCATCGTCCAGGTGCTGAGAGCCTCAGCAATTACAGCCCAATTAATGCCAGTGGCATGATTACGGTTACAGCTCAGGATAACTACGCTAGGCCTAGTTCAGAAAGAAAAAAAAGAAAAGAAGAAGAGCTGGTAATTGAATTCCTGCTGTATCTGCGAGAAGAACATGAGTGAGAGCGGAAGGCTAAGAAAGTATGAAAGAGACTGAATCTGAGCTGAGATATTATCTATTTATGCTATATCTGACTGACCTCAATTTAGCTCTTAAAAGCAGCCAAGCTGAAAGAATTCGCTCCTCTTTACATGCATGCCATTAAACTTTACAGTCTTTAAACTGTGTAAAAAAAAAAGAAGCAATTTTTCACTGAGCAGCTTCTGATTTATGAAAGGAATAAAGAATTATTCACTCACTATTGTAAAATATAATAATATTCAGGCCTACGCTCACCTTGTTGTCCTTTCCCCATAGAGGACATGAAGGCAGCTAAGTACAAAACACAATCAGGTAAAGTGATCATTAATTCGGTCCATACAGTACGACACTGAATGCACCAAGGAACTGGTAGAAAAGTCTGCTCCCATTCATCTTGATGGACAGATCCCAGTTCAGAGAACAAACAGGGCTGCTGATCAGTATTTTACATGGCCTATAGTAGTATTTGAATCTACGTGTGTTCATTATATTCTGACTGTGATGAATTTACGTTTGAAAAATTTACCTAGAATATGCAATAATATAAAAGAAGGAATAATTGTGACACAGCTTAAGAGTGAGTGTACACTTCAGGAAGTGTTTTATTTCATTTAAATTCTCTCACTCCGTTTGATATATTAGGCACAAAAGAGAACTCTTGATCTCTAAAGTTGTATATCTTTATGTATATTAGTAAATATTTATTCATTTATTACTAACCTGTTAATTATCATTGTCCTGAGACAGCCTGGACTAAACGTTTAATGGGAATATCTCGACTACTTTTCATCAAATAGCTAATAATAATAATAATAATAATGATAATAATAATAATTAAAAAGGTAGTTTCCAGCAACCAAACCTTTGATAATCCATTCAATTGGAGTTTCCAGAAGGAAGAATATGGCGGAAGGAAAAACTAAACTGGTCTGTGGCTGATAGAACTTGAAAAATTTAAGGACTGTTAAATGAGGCTCAGTGGTCGAAAAAGGCTTGAAAACAACCAGTTGTTCAAATATTTGTTTGAAAAGATGAATGAAGCCGGAAAACATTCTTCTTCTTCGGTTATATTTCCGGCAGATTAAACACTTCACAGTGGGCGGAACCACACGGCCAAATAATTCTACTCCGATTAAATGCTTTGTAGCATGTAAATGCACATCTTATCAGGTCACTTTATTTAGTGTCCATGCAAACAGTTATGTTGGAATCTCGTACAGGTTCGTACAGCTTTTTAAGAGTAAAATTTAAGCACTCAAGTTAGTTTGAACCCATTTGCTTCATTTAAAATCTCATGGTTTACATGAGTGATTGTGTAAATGATGAAACGGCAGCAATTTCCTATGAGTGTATTTAAATTCAAGCATATTCCTAACCTTGAAAAAAAACCAAACCAAATTGGTTAAAATTAAGCATTTTCTAAACTTTCAAGAGTCCGAAAGTCGTGTTGAAAAAAAATATTGTCCATGTAACCGCAGACACTGAATCAGTAGATGAACTGATCAATAATGAAGACTGACAATAGGCTTTAGGCTGGTTGTTTCACACCTACAGCCTCAGCCATGAACTTCAAAAACACTTAGGCCTACTGGTCAAATTTATGAAACTACATATTATATATTGCTTAGATAAAATACAACATATTTTGAGTCAAGCTACGATGCGAGTTGGCTCAGGTGGCACACTCACCTTTTAATTCAAACTGAAAACTCCCCGATTTCTAAATTCATGCAGTTTTTGGTTGTTAAAAATCACCTTTGTATAGTCTGCACAAAGCACAAAGGACAGACAGACAGACACACACACACACAGGTTTATTTCTCTTCCCATTCTAGTTCCACACAAATGCACAGAGTGGCATGTCTTGGCCCTGCAACAGAGCAGGCAATAATTACTCATTCAAATGAACATGTCAGGACTGCCGACAGACAGGCCCTCCCCCCCGCCACACACACACACCAGACAAAAAGACTCTTGGCACAGATGCACACACACACACACACTTCAGTTTGCAGTGTGGGAGATATCCATCAACAGCCCAGCAGGCAGACAGGCTCCATACGGTAGCGCTGTTCTAAACTGGTCGTCACTGTACGCCTGCCATGTATCAGCACGCACACACGTACATTAGCATCTCTCTGCTCAAATTCTTTTTCTCAATGTTCTCTGATTTTTACACACACACACACACACACAGATGTCTTGGGTTTTTTTTTACTGTGTGTGTGTGTGTGTGTGTGTGTGT
>JAVQJF010046181.1:0-59276 GCA_036023855.1 Gadopsis marmoratus
GTTGGTTTAATTGTAGGTTGGTTTTCATATTAGCCCAAAAACCCCCCCCCCCGCAAACCCCTTAAAAAAACATAACATTTTAAAAAAAAAAAAAAAAAAAGGCCCGGTCCTGCCCATACAGGTTAGACAAAAGAGCAGCACAACTCTCTGCGCGTTTCTCTCTCATCTTTCTTTCTTTCTTTCTTGATCTCTCTCTTTCTGCAATCTCTCCATCATTTGATTTCTTACATCCGTGCCTCTCTTGCTCGCTCAGCATCGCCCCCCGCTTCTCAGCGCAACTCAGCCGGAGTCAACAAACAATAGACAGCGCTACACAACCAAAACACATTCACACACACACAAAGGAAGGTCAACAGTAAACAAACAGCCCCAACCTCTCTGTCAACCCTGCTTTGATGGAATGTGTGTGCGTTGCGTGTGCGTGTGCGTGTGCGTGTGTGTGAGAGCAGGAAAGACGGGTGGGACACTGTTTGCTTTGTGTGTGCGTTTGAGATAGAATAACAAAAATATGACTGTTTTGTGAGAAACTGCAGTCATAACAACTCATTACCACTCAACAAGGTATCTCATTAAAATATAATTTTGTGTTTAATTCTTAACAATATTCCAAGTACAGTGAATCTCTTTTTACACAGTAGTATTACAGGAGCGTGTGCTGCCTGTGAAATTTCGTCCCTAGCCAATACCAGAAGCCAAACACCAATGCTACTTAATAATGAAATCATTCATTTAATTATTTACTCCTGGGCTTTTTCATTTTTTTTTTTATTCTGGTACGTTGCCACTTTTCTATTTTATAAAGATTTTTATATTTATAAAGTGTCTTGCTAAGCATCCTTATACTGTGAGAAGCGATCTGGCTAGTTATCACATCCCTAGGTAAAAACACCTAGTGTGTGTTCCATTGCTGTGTAGGGGAGTTCAACTTCTCCCGTTTAAACATATTATCTAAAGCAAACATGTTATTAACACAACTGCCAATTGTGAACAACTACTATATTTGGCAGAGCTACTTTCTGGTTTAAAGAATAGGTTTGGACGTTCTACCTTTATTTTACGTCACTCACTTTAATCCTTCCTCCACTCCGCTGCAACATGTAGTGTTAATATGACACTTCAATAGTCTAAGTCAGTTCAAATGAGCATTTCCCAAAGTCACCAACTTTTTGTTTCAAAAAGGTAATATGTTCATTGCTGCACTCGTCTATTGTTGGTGGGTTTATTTGCCAGAAAAATAAGATCACGGTTGTAAATACAGAAATTCACCTTAAAAGGACACTAACAGATTCTGATTTAGAGATAAGACCACTAGGCAACATTCCCACACGTCTTATCTCAGAGAAACCTATTTGTCAGCTATATGCAATACCACTGCAGGGGAACACAAACCCCTGCTATCAGCTGAACACTTCTGGCAACATCTAAGTGAACTTGGTGACTTCAGCATTAAACCATCCTACTTGTGGGCCACCACTCTGGACACAGGCTTCGTGAAAGAAGACACAGCTATTACAGGCAGCATGTGGCACTTTAAAATGAAAAAAGTAATACTGAGAACTATTGTTGGCAAACAGTCCACACTGTCTCACAATATCATAGTGTATTACACATTAACACGATTTGAGGCATTTGATGCTTGCAGATCATGCAGCTGGTCATCCTCACACCCGACCACAGCATTAAAAAAAGAACAGAAGGGGCTTTCCCGTTCAATTCTAATGGCATCGAGCATTGCATACCATCCGCGTGACCTCGCTCTGTGGGGATTACATCATGCAGACTGTGGTTTATGAGGCACTGACTCCTAATCTGGTGGGGAGAACTTCCTACCCCACTCACCACAGTGTGTGCGCTTGCATGTGTGTAATGTGTCCCCATTGACTCAGCATTGTTTCAAACAGACACACTCTTCACTAGCTCACCATGAAAGTGAACATTAAGGGTTAGAAACTCTAGTCCAATCAACTTTCTAACAATGTGGCATTAATGGGGTGCAACACATGCAACGCCTATAACATACTTGATCATTTTGATTGGCTAAAACAGGCCATTTTAATAGCTCTGACTTGAGACAATTTTTAAAAAAATGATATTTTCAACTCTTTTCTGACTTTTAATAGGCAAAACCTTTCATCGAATCATCAAGAAAATTGGCGGATTAATCAGTTATGAAAATAACTGCAAACATTTTAGAGCCACCTTTAAAGCCAAATGTATTATACTGTACTAAAAACATGTGTTTTTGGTGGAATATCCCTTTAATTAAACACCATAGCTTACATCCAACATTATACAATTACTATGAGAACTCATGAAAATATTTCATTAGGCAGATTTAAGCACTTGAATCCTTTATTGTCAGTGATGTCTTCTGGGGTTGGTTGTAACAGCAAAGTAGCATTTCTCCAACCAAAATGTAGAAAGCAGACCACACACACACACACACACACCCAGATTCTCACATATATCCACGTTGACACATGCAGCCACACACAGTCCCCACTCATTCTGCTCTAGTTATGGCCCGGCAGACGACACTCTGCTGCCCTGCTGCTATTTATAGAAGAGAAAGAAAAAAAAATGAGGGAAAAAATCCTCCCTCCTTCTCTCACTTTGCACCCTCTCTCCATCTCTGTCTGTCTCTCCTCTTTTCCACCCAAAAGGCTTTAGTTAGTTAAGGTCATGGAGGATGGAGAGGGGGGGGGGGGGGGGGGGAGTGAGAGAGGAAGGCGGAGACAGAGACCGAAAATGGGCGGGAGAGTGAAAGAAAAAAAAAAAAAAAACAACACACACAGACAGACACACGTGCGCAGACAAGCGCATCAATACGACACTTTGTTCTTTTGCTCTCGCTGTTCTTCAGTTCTATTTCCAGACACAAGTGAACCTGTTAAACCGAAAAACTGTCTCTGTTGCTTTATTTGCATCTTGAGCATCAATTAAAGCACCAGTAAAAAGGTTTGGACTTGAACTGTCTTAATATAGACTTAGAATATATCAAAACCAAATTTGATATATCCGTCTACCTTTTCGGACTTGTTGGACTTTGTTGTTGCATGAAAAATTACAAATTATTGGTTGGTTGTGATGACAAATCTGTGATTTTATAGTGATAATACACAATCAGTTCATATTGAGCGTCAACTGATGAAATATGACAGTAATTGAACTTATAGCGAGTTAAATCAAAGCAATTTCATCCAAAAAACTGCATCCATCCTGCAAGACGTCAGCTGGGTACCTAATATGAGCAGCACTAGTCAAGTTAACTGAAGACATGCAAGCTTCACACAGAGAAAAAGTCCAGTCTCTCCCCCCTCACTTCCTGTCTCCTCTCAACTTCTATCAACCATCAATATAAAAAGACAAAAATGCCCCAAATATATGTTAGAATATCGAATTGGAGGGATGCAACAGTACTTGAGATGCCGTTTGATTGACAAATGATCTCTGGAAAGTGCAGCAGCATTTTGAAGAGCTGACAAAGTGCTAAAGTAGCATCAACAGATAAAAGGTGCGGAATTTGAATCTATAGGGAGTAGAGATTCAGGCTTGTAAGACAAAGGGAGGGATGGAGGAAGGGAGGGGTCACATTATGGTGTGTGCCTCCCACCCCATTCCAATGAGGACATTTCATCATTGGAATGTGGGGAATCTGAGAGGGATACGATGAAACCAGGGAGCTGCCTCCCCCCCCCCTCCCTAAACCCACAGAATAAGAGGTGAACACAAAGAAACAAGAACTCACTTGCGCACACACACACAGCAAAATAGTCTGTGCAGAGTCAGTGCACAGACGAAAGCAATGGCAGACTGAATACACACACATAAAGGAAAAGATACAGAGTTGTAGAGCAAGCAGCCTAGATGTGCAGCTCAGATCACTTTACACCGATGCGGGCGACTGGCAGTTTAGAGCGACTAGATCTATTTTAGACTGGAGGTCACACACACAGTCATCTATACCCCTTTCATGCAGGAGGCGCACCGCTCTATTGAACACGCATTCAACCCTGCTGGTCTGTTGTCATCAGAGATGCTACAGTCTGCAACTGTAGGTCCTTTCTCTTGCTGGTTTTTTTTTTTTTTTAACTAGTCACGAGTCAGTTTGTCATTTAAATGTGATTAGCATTTAATCAAATTCCCTAATAGAGACGCCTGTTAACCAAAGCTGAGCAGCGTAAAAAAGGAAGTAACTTCAGGAAGAGCAAGCGAGGAGATCTATCTTGCATGCAATAAATGTTGTATGTAGTGAGTAGACAGAAAACATGCGAGTGAAAAAGAGAGAAAGTGATGTACTGCAGGGAGATGAAAGTGAAATGGAGGCAACAGACGGAGAAGCCCAGACGTAAAACATATTGACTGATATTGACTGTGGATATTGACTGATGATATTTCTCAAAACTGACTTTGCATACTTGGAAATGGAATCTAAATGTACTAAATGTGATCATCCTTACGGCAGCTCGAGAAGCAGCACTGTGATGCCACTGTACTCCTGGACACCTGCACTTTTGCCTTTGATTATGCATCTAGCCCCACTTACAATCTGCTCTTTCTACAGTTTGTGTAAAAATGTGTCATTTTCCTTTATTCCAGTGGTTACAGATAATGAATCCCTGTAATTAGACTGATCTGGGAGAACTTTGTAGCCTGGTGCTGTTTTAAATATGATAAGCACTCCAGCCAGACACTGAATTCCTACCAATTAAACCAAAGAAGATAACGTGTCCTTGAGGAGCTGCTCTCTCAGTGTAGCTTATGCTGAATTACTGTTTCAAGCCAAACACTGACATTTTCAGTGTATGATACGGTGTCTCAGGTTTAGCTAGCTGCTTCCACTGTAGTTTGAGTCTGTCTGAGGGAGAACTATAAGTTGTCCACCTGACCCCAGATTTGCAATTTCAGGCTCACAACACCCTGACCCAATCCCCTGCCTCTGATCTGCAGAAGTCGGGCCAATCGCTGCTCTGGATTACCAGGAAGTGATTATTCCCACAATTTCAGTATTGTTTCGCAGTTTCCTGGCAAACAAAAACAAAATGTGGAAAAACAATAACCCTCTTTTCGCTAATCAGGCACACACTTGCACTTAGTCAGGGTACTGTGTCCGTGAGTGTGTGGAGTTGAATTTGGGTTGCAGTCAGTATGCCAAAATTACAATAGAGATTCAGGGCTTCCTTGAGGACAATGCTGAATATAATGTAGTTATAATGGTGTAGTAGTGTTGTGGGTTCAAATGCAGGACCTGTATATCTACACACACACTATACAATGTTTCTCCAGCTCCATCTCTCTCAGCAATGTAGTATCTTGCAGCTCAGAGATGAGATCAATGATGGAGTGAATGAGCGAGGACCAGACAAAAAGAAATTCACTCCTCCCTTTATCGTGAGAAATGTAAGGAGGGAGGTAGATTGATGTCAGGGAGACAGGATTAGGATGAGAGGGAAAGGGAAGAGAGAGAAGGGAAATAATGAGAAGAGCAGCAATAGACAGAGGAGATAAAGAGAGGGAGGAGTGAATCTGAAATGCCAGGGTGGGAAGAAAAAAAAAAAAAAAGGGAGAGCATAAGCTATGTCATCACGCCACACTGTGCAAGTCATCTAACATCTGCATGATGCATTCACTGCCCCCGAGTCTCACACACACACACACACACACAATCCCTACATCAGCTGTAAGTACACATTGCCTTTCCATGAGTCAACACACACACACACACACACCCCGTCTCCAATCAAGCCACACTGTAATTATCATAGAGTACACGCTTATCACACACTGATACATTCGATGTGATGAAAAGTTTTTAAAGCATCTTTCAGTCCCTCTCTCAGCTCTATTTATTCGCTGGATGACTTTATATAGGTGCCAAGACACCTCAGCATCTTCATCGCGCCGACAAACGCACACACGTTCAAAAGTGTGGGTTCAGGCTTACACTCGCTTCTTGTTTCTTCTAAATAATCATGGCGAGTGGGAGGGAGGATGGTCAGCAATGTGTGCGACGGTGTGTCTGAGCGCGCACAGAGTCACACACACACACGTTACTGACCACATATCCGAGGCCTTAAAGTCATCAAGTGAGATTTATGTGTGCGTGACAAAATGCGTCACTCCCATGAGTGGAAGGTCTAGACTCCATGCAGTATTTTTTAACTATATATGAATGGCCGTGCACACTGTATGCTACTTTAAAACATCTTGTTCATCGCACCCATTACACTAACAACACAACCTGAAACAGCACTTTGGGCATGTGACACTTTTGCCCTCCACTGTAAATCAACACTAATGAAACTGTTAAAAGGCAGGGTGGCCTGACCTTACTACTCAACATTAGGGGAAACTCTGGTGAACACACACATTACGCAGAAGGAAGCACGGGGATGTTTTGCATATGAGGAAGTGTCAGCTTCTCTGTCTCCCTTCCTTTGTTGCCCACAGCTGGTTACTGACACAGGCAGAGAAAGACAGAGGGGGTGAGACAGAGCTTGAGCATGAGCCGAGACGGGACAAAGGCACAACAAGAGGCCACCTTCTGATCCTCCGTCGTCTACAGATTATCCAACATCAGAGCAGGGCAACTTCAGCCCACCGGCACTTTACAGTTTTCTCACTCATAAAAACCAACTGGCTGGGCTTTAGGATCTTCACATATCTGAAGGACACATATTGCTGCGTGTGTTTATGCACGACTGTGTGTCAAGAGTTTAATCTGCTGGAATGCCGGTGTGTTTAAAACGTTCTGCTATTAGAGGTAACCGCACTCTCATGTTGTACATAGTCATAAAAACTCTCTTCACCCCTGCAGTTTACATATCAGAGAAGAATAACAGCGTTATGAGTGATGTTATCATGATGATAGGTGAGCCGCACAGACCTACAAGACATTTACCAACAACTGCCTAGTGACTGGTGGTGACTTTCCATCCTGACTACAGCCGAAACAACACGCAGTCCAGCCATAAATTCTCTTTTCACATGAACAAGTTAACAATCCCAAAAGGTAGTTCAAGTATGTGCCCACACCAACACAGCCACACCCCCCTCTGCACACACACAAACTCATATACAGACTTAGACTACATTTACATGCACATTAGCTTAATTACTAATAAAGAAAAGGAACTGAGTAAATTATTTTATGGCCAGCAATTAAAACATTTATGAGAAAATGTTTAAACAGCAAAAAAAAAAAAAACGTTTCCGTTCCTTTTTTGGGGGGTGGCTAATACCACTTTATGGAAACTTCAGAATCAATCAGCAGTGAGAAACAGCCTTTGCCGGAGGCTTGACACAGCTGCAGTTTGCTGTTTTGTCAAGGAAATCTGAACCTCTGGAAAGTCGAACCGTTTCACCTCAGCTCTGCTGCCCTGCAGTAATCTGGGAATATTTATCTTTCAGTACAATACAGGATGCAGCTTCTACTCTTTTATACATGTGCACTAGTCTAAATCCTCTTCAACTCAAAATATTTACATGTAATATTTCAACTATTCCAACAGTTTCATTTGACCTTAGAAACTGGGCAGCAGGGGGCTTTGTGCCTGAACTATGTCAAAATCCGGTTTTGGAAAAGCTAATAAATGTGTACACAGACATTTGCTTGTCAAGCATCGTAAATTGCAGAGATGAAGTGCAACAGATAATCCACTGTTTGGTGAAATTGCCTTTGGGACATAACGCTCCTTAAATGCCTAATAAACAATCTTGACGAACATCTCAATATCCTCTTACGTCTTCACTGCTCGTCCTCATTTTGTGCCTCCCTTCCTCCTAATCATGAACATGATCTTGTCTCCCTCACTCTGGCCTTTTACCAACACATGGACAGATTTCAGGCCAGTACCAGGTTAAAATGGGTCATCGCTATAAACAAATTGCCGCAATGCTAAAATTGGACACTGTGAGACATATTTATTAGCCTTATTAGATGTGATTCATTTGGTCTATGTCACTGTAGTACTGTATGACAGCAGTTTGCAAAAAGTATGAAACCTTGTGATTTTAATGTGACGAATTTCAACGAAGAAAGACAACTATTTTGCTTTGGTGCAATACTTGCACATGCCAACAGGGCTGCCTGAGCCCACTGGCCAGTTTTCCTCTTGTATCAGTGATTGAATGGCCATTATTGGAATAGAGCCATGAAGTCCCAAAACTGTGTGTATTTTTGTTTGTGTCCTTGTAGATGTGTGTGTGGGGGGGGGGGCAATCTGCATTGTGTTGCTGTTCAGAGACACATTTCAAGGTCTTTGAGTGGCAGTGGAGCTCAGAGCCTAAGGTCTCACACACACACACACACAGAGAGATTCTGGGTCCCTCTTCTTTTCGTAATCAGCTCCTCTCCCTCCTCCTCCCTTTTCTCTCCCACTTTATCCTCCCTCCCCCCCATATTTCCCATTTCTCTATTCTCTCACTGAATTCCCTCAATGATCACCTCCCTCTTCATTAAAACTCCTGCTCCCGATCTTTCCCGTCACCTTCATCCTCCTCCTCATAGTCTCCTCTGACCACCTGTCCTAAAAAAGAAAAAAGGTTCTACAAAACTGAAAGTTTCTGCTTTTGCAATTGATTCCATCCTTTTGATCGTTACGTTTGTGTCACACTCTGCCCCCTCCAGCAAAGACAGTTGAACACTAGACAGGCTCCTGGTGAGCGCCTCGGAAACAACAGGGCTGAACTTTGACCTTTACCCCTCCACCCTCCCTGCCCTCTTATAGGACTTAATTTCTCTAATTTCCCTCCCTACTTTCTCCTTTCTTTAACCTCTTCTTATCTGCTTCATCACATCCTCCATTTTCCCTCCTGATTGACAGCTTTAAAGTCATTTAAAATAGTCAACAGAAATTAACATTAACACTGTGGTTGACACCATCTTCATTTAAAGCCATTTCTAGTTAATAACCTAAGATTAAGACTGATCCCAAACATTTCTCCTTCTGTTTTTTCTCATTCCAGGGGAACCACGTCAGCCTCCTCTTTCCCATCCATCATCTACCATTCATCCTAGCAAGGCGCCTTAAGATAAGCTACTGTGACCTTCCTCCTCTTTCTCTCCACTCCCTTGATCTCATCATCAATCTATTTCTTCACTAAAGCTTAAGCAAACTATCTCCCTCATCCTCCGATTCCATCCATCTATGGATCCTCCTGAAAAAAATAAGTAAACCTGCACTGAAT
Source organism: Gadopsis marmoratus (assembly GCA_036023855.1). Lineage (NCBI taxonomy): Eukaryota > Metazoa > Chordata > Actinopteri > Centrarchiformes > Percichthyidae > Gadopsis > Gadopsis marmoratus. The sequence continues at coordinate 9,190 of JAVQJF010046181.1, forward strand.
CAGACGGCAAAGGCTGTAAAGACACAAACCGACCAGATCTATCTCTGAAACACAGACACAAACATACAAGTGCAGCTCAGTTACATCTACATATGAGTCAAAGGGATGGAAACACACACACACATGCGCGAACACACTTTCGCACATGCAGAAAACACAACAGGTTCTAGAGGATCCGGACTCCCACAGATCTCCAGTTGCCGTGCCCACCCAGTGAGTGAATGTGACTGGTTGTCACATGTATATATATATATATGTGTGTGTGTGTGTGTGTGTGTGTGTGTGTGTCTTCACCCCCACCATTCTGCCACATGTCAGCAGTTGCTCAGTCATCTTTGACACGTACGGGATTAACGCCAGGCTCTGTAGAAAAGCACTTGTCTCTGCATACATACAGCCAGTTTATTATGATTATTTATCCAAATTTAACTTTAAAATCACTATCAAAAATCAATCTGAGGTCTGACATGACCTGACAGCGACCCCTTTGACTCACAACACCGTCAAGAATAACTGGGTTTCCTCTTTTTGACAAGCAAGAGAGACAGAAAGGAAGAGGCATGTGTGACAGAGGGAGAAAGCATTTGTTTTCTGATAAACAGACACAGGACCCATTTCCAAGACTCAGGACATCATCAGGCAAAGCCAATTTTAGCTACTGGGATTCAGGGAGACTCAAGGAGCGTGCGGATTTGCAGAGAAAACATTTAATTACACAGTCTCACCTTGTTTGGATTTTCTCGTCAGTCATTGAAGAGAGTGGAGTAGGATGTTGAAAAGATGGAGCAGATTCCAAAAACTAGCCTTGGTTACCCATTCCTTTATACGTCATAAAGTTACAAGTCAGTTGAACCTGCCGCTTTAACCAGTTATAAGTCATAAGGGAACATTTTTATAATTTTCTCAGTGATTTCTCATGTATTGCAAATGTCTCTCAGTATGTGGCTAATTATGTCATCCCCTCTCCCTAATACATCCTGTCATTCTGCAGAACACATAAAGAGTAACAACTTTAACTTGTACGTAAGTGGTTCATAAGGGCAAGCAGTTCCATGCAGAGTCCATGTCACCGTTATCTTCCTCCGCTAAAACGTCAACTCACTCCGAGCTCTGAAGGTCACATGACTAGCTGAGACTGTTATTCTACATCTCCAACTACTGAACAGCACCTCTGTCTCTGGGCCTACTTGTCAACAAGACGGACTGCAAAACAAACTACTGTTCCCCCCCACCACTTTCTGTCGGCCTCACCTCTCCCGCCAACGCACATCTAACTCCTCGACACGTCTCTTGTTCACACTTTCCGTTTCTCTCCCTTTCCGACACACTGACACCCTCACTGCAGTGAGTTGCATCAGTGCACCATAATGTAGCAACAGCATCCTGTGGTGAACTGTGTGCCATCCTGTCTCATGCTTCACACTGTGTACAGGACGCAGCGTCTTTTGTTTTTTGGTTGCCTTTTATGCATCTACAGACGCACAAGAGGGTGAAGGTGGATTGGGAGATGCCCAGTGCAGCCAGCCTCGTTATAGCCACAGAGAAACATTACTGGAGCAGCAAGGAAGTCATCCGGCCTCAAGGGCACCATAATGGGGACAAGTAGGCGAGAGATGCAACAGTGTTACTCATTCACTTTCAGTAGCCTGAATTTCCCTCAAAGTGTGGTGATTTCAACAAGGAAGTATGTAGTCTAAACATTCATCCTATATTCTACAGATATCAAGCAGGCCCGTTTATGACATTCTTTTACCGGCAGATCAAACTGGCACAGCAATCAGGAAATGAAACCGAAGCATTGACGCTTAGATTTGGGCATCGGCATCCTCTTCCTCATTCAATACTCGTTTATGAAACCTGTGGTGGCGGCAATCTTAAACGCCGCATCATCCGTTCACACGTTTTTAAAAACACGTAAACCGTTAATGCCAGAGACCCGGTGCAGCGATGCAGCAGTGAAAAAACAAAAGCATGACTCACAGGAAAAGAAGAGCCTACAGCAACAGGAAACCTCCATTTGTCAGGTTTTTCTGTCAGTCATGCAAAATCAGTGTGACCAAGGCGAAGATTTGGACAAAACTAGAACTGAAATTCTGCTTCTGACAACTGTGTTTCAACATGTCACAAATACATATTTGCCCCAAGGAGCAACCCCCAACCAAATATTTTCAAGAGATGGAATCAATCATTCTTGGGGAAAAACAACAGTTTTGTTGCTGCTTTAAAGAGCACAGACATCTTGTCGATAGGAAAACGTCTCAATAAAATGTTTCCCCACATTTTGCAGCCTGCTGGTAGGACAGTGGGCCATCTAGACTAGTCACGCTTTATCTTAAGTGCAGAAAAAAGACAAAGCACCAAAAACGCATGTCGCTTTAGCCAGGATGTAATCTGCACCAGTATCACAATCAGATTGTCATCACATTTCATCAACATTTATACAGGAATCATCTGGGTGAGCAGGAAGTCCTCACATACCAGTAACCTCAAGATCTCATGGTATAAATAGGACATGCGAGAAATTGTAAAAGGAAAGACGACATTCAGCACCTAGATGGAATTTAAACACCGGAAGCACAAATTTACATTTAATTAAAGACATGGCCAGATAAACAGGAAGAGATAGAGCACAGACACTGAAGAGGTGACAGCTTGATGAGTCTGGACTCACCTGGAGCTCACACCATGCCACTTCCACGGTAGTCTCGGTATCCAGTCCCTTGTACACAGTCTTAAAGGACCCTCTTCCTATCTCGATGTCAAATTTCAGGAAGCGTCCATCTGGTGAAGTCCCCACAGCTTTTGTCTCCACCTCCTCAATATCCTCTTGCACTCGTTTCTCGGCCTCCCTCTGCTCTGCCCGAGCTTTCGCTAGCTCCTTCTCCTCCTCCGTCTCCCTCTCTTTCTCCTCGGTCGGACTGCTACCGCTGCCCTCGTCCACGCGTTCTATCGCTTTTGCCGCCTGTTGAGTGTCCTCTGGACCTCTGGTACGCAATGTGACTTCAGGCTGTTTGCCTACTGTTTTGTTGGTAACATCCAATACTGTCGGGCTGGGCTCTTTTACTGCCCCATCTGCACCATGTTCAACACCGTAAGTGGTGGGAACAGCAATCGTGACACCACCCACAACTAAATCTTCCTCAGTATCTTGTATGTGCCCCTGTGAAACTGCCCTAACAAGCCCAAAACCAAGCTGCAGGCCTTCAGCATGTTGTACCTCTGGTCCAGGACCAGGGCACTGTGGAGGGAAGAGAATGGGAGGCCCTTCACAGTCTGGAGGTGAGGTGAGTATCATGGCTGCTTTGCTGGGCAGGTCCAAAGCTGTGGCATTGGAGTCACAAATGACACTCCGGCGGAAGAAACGGTGCTCGGCTGTTTTAGAGTCTCTATCCATGGTGTGGCGCCGACGTTGGACCTCAGGGTGTCCGCTGAGCTTCTCCACCACGTGCGTGTCTGAACTGGCAGCGCCGTTCACATTTTTGTGGGGGGTCTGGGGTGACGGACAGGGAGAGGCAGACTGAGGAGGGGGGGCCGGGGCAATGAATTTCACCGCTTTGCTGCTGCTATTGCTTTCAGACATTGCTCCCTTAGGCTCAGACCACAAAAGAAAAACTATCTATGTATAAATAAGGACTTTATGGGAGTAATCAGAGCAACCTGTGTGTAAACTGTGTGTGTGCAGGTACAGATCTCCACTAGCAAGCGTCGTCTCTCCAACCTCTGATCAAACTCCAGGAAAAACAAAGGGGATGAAAATCAGAAAAATCAATCAATCAAATCAACTGAATGCAGCAGTTTTCATTGTGGTGGGTAGTTGTTTTGGGATTTTTTAAGCAAAGATTTATTGACTCTACTTCCCCTTTGCAACTGTTTCAACAATACCACCAACTGTTTCCACAAGGCCCTTCAGTGCAGGGCTCCGGGAAGCCCCAAGAGAGAGTTAGGGGCTTTCTCTTAAAGACAGGGGAGGGAAGGGACAAATGGCCGTCAAAGGAGGGGGGGTGCAAGCACTGCAATGAGCTGACAACCGTCAAATTAACACCTGAATCCATCCTGACGCCAACATCCAGAGAGGGATGACCAAGACATGGAAGGACTGGAGATCTAACAGACCAGTATGGCCTCCCAAAGGCTGATGGAGACAAAATAGGATTGGAATACAATTTGTTGCAGCCCAACTTGGAGGCCTGGTGACGTTTGGGTAAGAACAAACTGAAGCCTCCGCTGTCCGTTGAAGATAGAACCCCCTGTAGAGGTTTCTGCCCAGCCTGGTAAGGCCAGACAGAAGTCTAGGTAGGCCTAGCCCGGGCCCAGCTTGGTCTGCTTGTGTGCTTGTCACTGTAAATAAAAAAAGACAAGAAAGAGAGGTGTAAAATCATACTATATTTTCTTTATGCATCTGACCAAACTCATCTGCTTTCACTTGACCCAACCAAATTCAAGGGAGCCCCAAATGATACTTGGTTCGCTGTCACAGCGGCTCATAGTACATACAAGCTGCCAGACACCCTAACATTTTACCACCATTTGGCCAGTGAGGAGTGGTCTGAGTGACAAAGGCAGGGTGGGAAATGAACAAAAAGGCACTGTGTACACGCTATAAATGTGTCAGTAAACCACACATGCTACTCTCACATTTATCAACCCAAACAGCGTATGGCCACTTCATAGCAAAACATAGGCTACAAAGTCTGCCTGAAAGCCAAAAGGATCTCATTTTAATACTTTTACATTACATTTAAATTTGTCTTTCGCAGTAGGGACCAAACAACGCCAGAGATTCATTTTGGCAGCACAGGCTACTTGTATATTGTCTCACTTAAGGAAAGTGGGTGCAGGTTTAACGCTGGAGAGGTCACAGCAGGCATGTGCCTTAAGGCCACCAGGTAGAAGCTGTGTTATGAACAGGTTTCAAGTTATGCCTGAAATAATCCCTTGGGATTATGGAGCCATGGTATTAGCCAAAAGGGTATTTTGCATTTAATGTCACCTGGATGCCTTAGAGGTTTAGAGAAGTCACTTAGTCGACCAGACGTCTCAGGTTGTGGCGCAGGCGTGGACTGTAGGAAACAGCCCTACATGGCCAATTAGGTAACACCTTAGATGATATGATGACACAGACTGATGACTAAAGTGTGAGACAGCTATTCTGGTTGACGTGTATTGCTGGAAGTGTTGCATCCAAGACACAATACAATGTAATCTACAGATCTCAGTGGACAGCCGTACGCTCCCAGCGCCTGACCCCTGGCCTGCATATGGGCGTAACACGAAACACATGGGGGGGGGGAATACTGTGGTGAAAACAATTGAGGCTTATTGCTGGTGAGAAAACATCTGCATTTCTGTTGTTGCGATTACGAACGTGCAGGCTAGCTTATTTAAGAAATGAGCCACGGGAAGATGTTTTTACAGCGATTTCACAACAGCTAAGGGGTGCTGTTGTTGTCAGGGCAACCAGAAAGCGGAGCCGTTACAAATGCCCGTGCCAGTCTTGAGGTAAAGTGTGCAACATTAATATTTAAATCAACATAAATATTAACAGATGTGCTGCTTGGACCTTTTATAAGTGAACTTAGTCCAAATGTTTAATGTGTTGCAACAGAAATACACACGTGCTGAGTTACAGAGTGTATACAACATGCAAAAACAAACACACCTTTTATTTATTCTTTTTTTTTTTTCTGATATTGCATCTTTACGGTGTCAGAGCCTCTGCTAACAGGCTCCCCTCCAAATCCACTGCACATGGAAACATTGGAGCCTGGTCAAAATTGGGATGGTTTCAACTGAGTAAAAAGAAGGTGGCTAATACAGGCAGGCGTGATTTATGAGTATTATCATCTCCATCCCATGGCAACAAACTAATGCAACTCGTGAAGGTCAGCTCATTGAAATCTTTATTTAAACCAAGTCAAGTGTTGACATCGGCTAACCAACGACAACAGGTAAGAAGACAACACAAACCCGTGTGCACGTTCCGAAGTGGACAGGGAAGGAGGGAAGGAGGGAAGGATGCTAAAGGTCCAGCTTTAAAGGCAGAGAGAGAGAGAGAGAGAGAGAGAGAGAGAGAGAGAGAGAGAGAGAGAGAGAGAGAGGCAGAAAAAACGAGGCACTGCAGCGAACTTTGCCTAAACCAAGACACAAGCTACAAGCCACGACCGGCCACGACGTGGATAAAGCGTTGTAATGAAAGAAAAGTGCACCGTTACCTCTTGCGTCGGCGTGGAGGCGCCGCGGGACGATGGCGGTGAAAAAGTTGATTTAAAAGCCTGTAAACTGCTCCGCTCCGACGCGCGCGGCTCAAAGCTGTCAGTGCAGCGCGTCACGTTAAAGCCACAGTTGGTTGGTGAAACACCCACCCGCCCCCGAACACACACACACAAAAAAGAAGCTATTTAAAAAAACACAAGTTACCAACCCTGTCCCCGTAAAGAAAAAACAGAAAAAAAAAAAAAAATACAGGGGGTCCGAGCGGCACGTTCAGCGAGCCCCAGCCGACAGACTGACACCTCCCACGGGGCAGAGAAGCCAAGTGCGCTCGCCGGTGTCGCGGCGGCTCTGGTACTTATCTCTGTCTGTCTCCCGTGTTGTCTGCGTCCGGGTCTACAACCAAAGCCAAACGGGCAACAGCCTCACTCGGAGACGCTTTATCCTCGTCCGCGTCAACATCCAGCGCGCTCCCGTGACCGCCGTTGATCTCCGCTTGGCTTTGCGTGGCGCAATAAATCCGCTGTGGTCCACAGTCATGCCCCCGTTTTCAAGCCATCGGTCGGCGGCTCCGTCTCTGCTCTCCAGCTCTTCTCTGGCGATGACTCGACAAGGCGACGGCGGGGCTTTCACACAAGCCTGCGACCGTGAACCCGGATGATACAGGAAAAGGCGCGTCCTTTCAAAATAAGGCAAACGCTTCGGAGTTATCGCCCAGAACCCCACACTCATTTGTTTGAACCTATTAGTGGTTCGACCATTAGCTTGGATGTCTGGAGAGGGAGTTGGTGGCCGTACCTCAAATGCCCGCTTGTAGTAGGGGAGACTGGGGTAAGATGACCCAGCCCCTGTTTCTAGGCACCTGTGCACCTTTCCTGTCATATGACCAGAAATTCAGGAAGCGCCCATCACTACTATCTGGCTGTGGTGGAGAGAAGGAGCACATGGGAGAAGTTGCACCTGTTTATTTACACGAAAAACATTTTTTTTTTTTTTTTTTTTGCTTGGTACATTTTCTGCATGTCAGGCATAACGAAGGTCAGATCAAAGCAAATGTATCCAGGAATAAGAATGTGCGTTATACGTGTTGGTGATTTGCCAATGTATAAAACCATGTGAATCATTTAGCTAAAGATTAGCCTGAATTGCTAAGCTAGGCAGGCTTTTGTTTCCCCTCCCAAAATGGTGACTATGGGGAAAAGTGAGCCACAACGTTCTTCGTCAGCGTGCAGTTTTCATGACAACCCTCATTTAACAGGGATGTTTTAAAGTCGTTTCGTCAATGGCAAAGAGTACAGAAAAGAAACAGGACTGTTTTGAAAAGGGAAATGTATTATTTTGAAAATTATACTCGGGTTTAAACTTTAAAAGCCAGAAGGTCAATTTACCCCCAGATGGCTCAACTTACCCACCGACTAGCTATATTGATAGGAGACCTTCTGAAATAAGGGTATATGTGTTCATTGTACATCTGTCTGGTTTTTCTTTGCCTAAAGTCAAATTATGCTCATCATATCCCACCCTCCCCTACTCTTGTTTTAGTCTACTTATTTTTCATACAATTGCAAACTGAAATTTGCTCACCCAATAAACTGCAACATTCACTATAATTATGAGGTATTTTAAGTACTGAGTGTTTTTGTTTAAAATGTACTTCTGACTATGTTTCCCTAAACTGTTTAGGCCATGCCTATATTGGCCTGTTAAACTTGTATATGTCCAACTCTTTAACCAAACCTTGGTGAATATATTTAAAATTAATTTACTAGTAGGCTATTTCTTTGCATATAAAGGTCATACAGTCGTGTCAAATTCTAACTTACTAAACTTGAATTTCTGAAATACTACAAATTACCACTGAGTCAAACTCGGTTTAAGTTATCAGCTAAATTTGAAATTGGGCTCCTAAAAAATGCTGCAACACGTTCATTAATTCCAACTTTATGTTGACAGGTCAAACCGGAAGCACGGTGGTCTATTCAGGCGATCTTGACACTAGCATGCTTATTATACTGTGTCTCGGTCATGTTTGACGCATTGTGTGTTCGCAGTCTCTGTGTGCGTGTCGCCTTCACTTGCACTCTTTGACACCTTCGTCATCACTTTTTGGTGCCATATAAGCCCTTGGCACCTTTTGAAAAATACTGTTCCTATAATATTTCTTCATATATGTACTTGAGTCCTAAAATGTCGTTTTGGAGTTACATGCCCTGATATTGTATTACTACTACTGTAGTCAAGGCCAAAGTCAGTTCTTATCAAAGACTGCAGATCAGAGTGTAACCTCAGTTAAGAATCTTCCTGTTTATTAGATCTACAAACCCTTAAATATTGAGCTACCGTGCCTCTGGCGAGAATAATCAAAACAGGATAATGGTTTTAACTTGCTCATCAGTTTGCCTCATCGCACACACACTATTGTTAATGTTTCTCCGTGAGTCTTTCAGTTAGTATTTCACAGCAGGGCTACAAACTGACTAATGCCCTTGAAATGAACACACACCAAAGAGGGATCCCCTGATCAGAGGATTCCTATAACATTTTCTCACTGATGTAACTTTGAATAAGTAAAATTATTGCCTTGAAGATGCGACCAAGCTGCCACCTATTGATCACTGTTCCCATCGGGCATTCAACTGCTTCGTTTTTAAAAGTTAATTGGTTTTTCATTTGGCAAAATTAAAGTGGGCCCCAAATTCATTTTAAATATGACTATGTGGCACAGAGCCTGAGATTTCTCAAAATGCAGGCTTGTAATTATCCCTTATTTGTTTAGAATAATGACAAATGTTCCCTGAGACGGGGAGGATCTTTACATTAGCAGCTGGCCCACACAACAGCTTTTCTTGTTTAACAAACCTTTGATATCTTTTCTAATTAAGAAACATACATCACACCACCTCCAGATACAAATGTTCTTTCACAAAAGCCTATGGGCTGTATAGCTCACTGACTAATGTATACAGTCATTTCTGTATCTTATCAAATGTAGCTGTTACCTAAGCTTCCACTGATAACAGCAAGATCATTTGCTCGGTATTGCTGCTACAATCAGCAAGCGCTCCTGAAATGATAAGGAGTTGCTATGGATGTTTTCATACCTGCGGCTCTCAGATACTCCAGCGTTTTGTTAGCCAGTAGACGAGGACACTAACGGGGTCGTGGACTTGTTTCGGGTGTTTGCATGACGACCAGGATGGTTAATATTAGCCTGTGTGTTTCAGTACAGAGCAAATCATTCAGTTGTATGTTGTGTGTGCGTGTTGCGCCGTGCACCTTTGCCTGTGTGCTGCACATGTTTATCCTGCACTTTGCTTAAGGCGGTGAAACTATATGCGAGATTGCCACAACAAAATGAAAGCAAGTCAGGAGTGAAACAGACTTTTGGAAGGTACACAAAGGCATCATGGAATGCATCACGTGTGCATACAGTACATTTACCAACTCTTGCACGGTTTGTACTTTACCATCAGACTGAGAGATTCACTCTACAAGCAATATTTCATGTCATTTATATATTTATTCATCTATGTATATACTCATGGAGGATGTATCATGCATAATGATTCATTTTATTTAAATTAGGTGTGATTTAGGTTATATCTGTGATATTTCACACATTATAGGCATCTCACTATGTATAGAACATCTGGCTGGACAGGTGGTATTTGCCCAAAAACGACATCTATACAAAGCAATTCAAAATAAATTGGATGTATAACTATAATTAAATCGGACTCACAGGGGCCGCTGATGTAAGAGTATGAGGGTGCTTTACATTGACATTTACTGGTCAGCAATGGAACAAAATATTGTATACACCAAAATCCTGGAAAGCCACCTGCATGTGTTTGTGTGTGTGTGTGTGCGATGTTAACAGCTTGGCATGTGGGTGTGTTTGGCCATTTCTTTCAGCGCACACACACACACACACGCACCTTGACACACCTTTGCCTCTTCCTTCAGTAAGCTGTAAAACTGCCCCTGACTGAAAATGACTGTGTCAGAATGAATTATTCATTCTACTCTCTCTGTGTCTCCTGACCTATACCTGGGTTGACCTGAAAGCAGAATGCAAGCCTACGTACTACAGCAACACACCTTGGGTCAGGGATACTACACTGAAAGTGGAACACACAGCAGTTACACCTGAGGGCGACTTCTCTCAAAGTAGCTGCAAAGCATGAGGTTGCTGCAGGAGACCTCACTTTGCTGCATTGTGCAACTAATTTCCTTATGTTCACATTGAAGGCTTTTAAAAGGAATAGTTCAACATTTTGTTTGTGTTCTTGCTGAGAGTTACATGAGCTGATTGATATCGATTCTATTGGGTCGGTGAATATAATTCTATAGCCAATAACTAGTTAGCTTAGTGTAAATACTGGAAACGGGGGGGGGGGACGGCTATTCTGGCTCTGTCCAGGGGTAACAAAATCCGCCAATAGCAGCACCTCTAAAGCTCACTAATTAATACCTTATATCTCGTTTGTATCAGTGTGACTCGCACTTTGCTGGGAAATTCTAGTCTTTGGCTGAATCAGGAATGAACTATCGTCGGCTTAAACTGTATTTGAGCTAGCATTTGAGTACATTAACTACTGGGTCAAAAACCGGATGCAGGCCTTCGCTTAAAACAGCAACATTGCTCCGTTTTTAACAACAGAAAGACGGCACTCTTTTCAATTAAAGTGGTGAAAGAAATTCAACAAATGAATGTTAAATTCAGAAATCAGCAAACACTCCTGAAAAAAAATCTAGTTTGAATAATTGCACATAGTTTTTCCTCCCTTTGGCTATATTGCCTCTCTTACAAAAATATGCTGTAATATGTTATCTTCATGCCCCACTGGTGAGAGTAAATCATTCTGAGAACATTTTCTTCTCAGATTTGTTTCCAGCTGGTGAAGAAACATTATCCCGGATTAGTTCAAAATACAGTTTATTCATTTGCATTTACAGAGGGAGGTTGATTAAAGTGCTGTAGCACCGTTTGTTCTCACACTCCTTACTCACATTATGATACTAACTGTGGGTTCTATGTATTTCAATGGATATGTTCATGTTGAGGGATGCATGTACAGGTCTGGTTCTGATCCTGTAAAAGAGGATTTTACATTTAGCTGCCATCAATCAGTTCTGGATGGGTGGATTTTAATTTTGCAAAAACAAAAAGATCTGATGTCTATTTTGACCTTTTCTGTGTCTCTGTGTATGTGGAAACCTGTTATTCCATGTTAAACAGAAACCACGTAGTTTCTGCATTTATGCAAATGTATGTCTGTGCGTGCATGTTGGTGTGTGTGTGTCAATGCAGGTTATAGAGCTGACAGATTGTCTCTTCTGTTAAAGGACAAAGTGTGACCTGTGTTGACCCAGTTTTCAGATGTCGGTGAGGATTTGGCCTCCCTAACAAGTCGCAACAGATTGGAGAACTTGTCGAAGCTCAGCTCAGGTTGGCAAATAACGCCTCTCTCGCTCTCTCTCTCACTCTCTCTCTCGCTCTCTCACTCGCATGTATAGACACTCCCACATCATCTCAGTACTACAGAATTCAACACGTGAAGCAGCAGCACCCCAGCAGAATTTACTGCAGGAGGGAATGTCATGATTGATGCTTTTCTTTTAAAATGGGGTGGTTTCTTCTTCTGCACGGCACGTGACAGCTTCTCCCTGCTGTTGTATGCCAGCAACACAGCGTGTGCACCATATACATCTGGGTGTGTGTGTGTGTGTGTGTGTGTGTGTGTGTGTGTGTGTCAGTCAGAGAATGTGCTTTAAAAGATCTCATGTTGCAACAGTGAGCCTGTCACTTCCCTTCTCTGTGACACTGCATGCAGCTCCCTCCATGCTTCTGCTTGGCACTGCAGGCATTTCTTCCCATATTAAGGGACTGCTCACATTGGCTACACACAGCTGGCTCTTCATCTTAAGAAGCTTAGATTCAAGAAAGCAAACCTTTTCACATTGCTTATGTCGCTAAATGTGAAATACCACTACATACACGACCATCCTGTTGCTAGTGAACATTTGAATTGTGTTTTAATCTGGTGTCCTACAATACTGTAACAAATATGATGATATATGGGTAATATTAGACTGGGATATGCCTTCAGCAGTAATAGGTTCATTCAAAGTATGTATAGTCTGATTAAAGGAACTTATCATATCAAATATACATGTTCTGAACTGTTGTGGCATTCTGCAGTATGGAGATCAGTGCCAAGTCATCCAGCAGTACATCCTTCTACCAGATAGTGTCACTAAAGAGTCCAGTCTGTCATTCTCGGTTAATGTCTAGTACGACAGATTTCATCAGATCTTACTGTAAACTTTCATTCTCCACCTTTTTATTTTGTCCCATTATCCCCATACCCATTATTCTACTTGGGCCAAACAAATATATCTACACATGTTCCTGGTTCCACCTGGTATTCCACATTGAAGGGAATTAACATAAATTAGGTCTCTCTCCCTGTGGAGTGAGAATTAGGTTAAATATGACATGGTGGTTTGAATCTGAGCTGTAATTGTAGAGGAGAGGAGAGGAGCTTGACCAAACCACAATTGTTGTAAATAATCTATGGCATTGAAATGTAGCAATTAGAATAACAAAGTAGGCTAAACCTTTCAGTCAGCAGTTGTTTCTTCCAATTACGTTTTGTGCTAAAGTAACAACTTACAGTAAACCCCTGCAGCTGAATCGTGTTAGAATAAATGCAGTGATGTGAGTGCAAAATATGTAAATGCACAGATGGGTCACCAAGTTGCTTAACCAGACATGCAAGAATTGTAGCGCAAGGGGGCATTTAACAGGTGGAAAATATTACCACATAATTTAACAAGTATTTGAAAATGACAGCAAGAAGAGTGTGCACCATTTTCTGATTATCTGCAGTCCTGCTTTAAAATCTCATTTCCTGTTTCCCAGGAAACAAATTAATGTATTCCTGGGAAGTAAGTAACCACAAGACAACATTCAACCCTAGTGTGTGTGTGTGTGTGCACACTTGATCGGCCAAAAAATCTGACATTTTCATCTGATGCTGAAATTTGAGTGTACAACAAAAGCAGTTTCAATAAATACACCACACGTAAAAAGACAGTTTGAGTATCATGCATGTGCATCTCTGTGCGCACGTGTGATTAATTCTCTCTCTCTCACTGCCTGGGAGTTTTGTCAGCCTTTTTATTTAATTTTTTTTGTCAAAGGCCCCCTGCGGTGACAGACTCATCCAAATTCCATTTACAACACCATCGGAAACATCCATTCTCCATAAATTGGTGCAACTACAGTCCTCATCTTATAAAAGAGTTTAAAGGCTACAGCAGGGGTCCAGGGGCAGACACACACTTACATATCATTAAATATGTAAGAATCAATTGATGACCCATTTTGCCTCATTGGAGTCCTGATTTCTCAAGCCGCGTGTCAGGACCAGATGCTCTGCAGTGCGTTCAAGTTTTCCTTAAAAAGCAGGTTGTTTAGCGTTGGGTGCTAGAACGATGATGAATGTATCTGAATTTTACACGGGGCCACTGCAACGTTTGGAAAGGAATGTGAATGTAATGAGGCTGACAGCAACGAGCTCTCATGTTTTTAAGGGACAGATTTGAAAGTGGGAATGTGAATAAGTAGTATTTCAACTCTTCATGAAGATATCAGCTGCTACCTCCATATCAAATACAATTAAACGGCAGGTTTTGACCTACTTAAGAGAAAAAATTAAGATGTGTGTAAATAATTTCCACTAACCGATTCATTTGAGGTATTTCAGGTTGTTACTGCAAAGTCACAAACAAAAGCGTAACGTACTTAGCAGGATTATCTCTACGTGTGTTTCTGTGAATGAGAGGGATCATTACTTGTGTTTGGCAACAGAATATGTTGTATGTTTTGGACCTAGACGCCACTGGGGAAAGGCTATGAGTGAAAATGTCGAACGGCCACACGGAGGGGAACTGAAATGAAAGCGCGTGTGCACCTGTTCACCTGTCAGTGATACAAACTGGTACTTTGATCTGCGCTGTTAGTTGCAGCGCCCTCCCATGGTGCCCCGCTCCTTCACTTGTGTACATCTGCAGGTGAATGTGGAACATGAACAAAGGTGTTTACATATCTGCTGGTGTGTGGTTGCACGCACGAGGGTGAGATCTGACGGTGTACGCGGTTATTGGCTGGGTTACCTTTTGAGTCAGTGTGTGTGTCTATGACTGTGTGTGTGTGTCTGTGTGCGTTTTGCATTACTTTGGTGAAAATTCTTGGAGCATAAAGGCCCTTTTATCATAGCCACAATGAGAGCGTGGCACTGTCTGGTTTGTATGTGCACGTGTGTGTGACAGACAGAGGTAGAAGGCCAGCCGTCAGCACAGCCTGGCACTCAACTGTTGAAGCCCTATCTTTGTGTGTGTGTGTGTGTGTGAGAGAGAGAGAGAGAGAGAGAGCGAGACAGATAACGAGAGTACAAATGAATGAGACAAAGAGACAGAATGACAATGACAGACAGGGGATTGTTGTATATGTCCCAGTCACTATCATTACACAGTATCATGAGTTGCCCACAGCTGATTTTATGTCAAGTCTCAAGTCATTCACAACGTGTCCAGGGCAAACCTCAAACCTGTCAGAGGAAGTCCGACTTGGCCATTCGCTAAGCCCCGCCCCCCCATAGTAACTGTTGCTATACCTGTCTAGCTTTGTGTTTGCAATGATAGAAGTGGCAGATTCACCACTCAGAAGACTTAATAGTTTCTGAAACAATTGGCCCTAATTATAATTGGCTGTCTCCTTCTAACTATTTAGTGCTTCCAGCTGACTTGTTTTTAAATGGCAACCCTGTAAAACAAGTCTTAAAAGTTACATTTGATCGTTGCATGATATCATTCTAAAAGACAGAGGCTAACGCCGCATAGCACAGGCAGGCAAAAGTTAGCATCCTCGCTGATTTGATGATCGATGTAGAAGACATGGAAATAAAGAAACGGCATCGTCTTGTATTTCAGCGTAAAGCACTGGTATTATGAGCATTATAAGGAAAAACACAAGATCAGACTGTTGTTTTGCTTAACTTACGGTACTTGTTTGCATTTTCAAACAGGATGTTTTTTTACTGGGGAAATTCTACACTGTGAATGTGCTTATTGTGAACAGGGCTTTGTTTGAACGTAACCTATAAGCCAACAAGCTAATGTTAATTAATGCTATGCTTCTTGGCCTTGGAAGAAATGCTCGGTTGCTACTGACGGTGGTAAGCTAGGGCTCAGGTCCACATCATACTGTCGCTTCATGCTGCAACACATGTTTACTAAAACCTTGTCTGTCGCAGCCAATAACCAATAAATTACTTTCCAGATAATGTTCAAAATGTGCAGACTGCAGCTTCAACTGCTTAATCAAAAGGCTTCTCGTGTTTGCAGGAAAAGATGTTTGCCGCTTATGTACAGTATATAGCCTATTTAAAAAGCAAGGTGAAGGTGTTTTCCAAAATGCCATTGCTTTCCCACCAGAGTTCTTACAAGACGGCGTGTAAATAACACCTCATTACCAGTGCCATGCCTGATGTTGGTGTGCAGGTACATTTAAATCGGCACAAGGCTTTATTTGAGAGTGAGGTCATGCATTTGCACCTGGAAGCATGCACTTATTACATAACTCTCATTATTTCACTTACCTTTCCCAAGCAGCGTTGTGTTGCCATCTGATGTGTTTACCTTTACAATCAGGATGAGACTTTTTTCTTTTCCTTTCTTCCTCTTTTTAGATGGATTCAAATGACCACAGGCAAATCTCAACTGAAATCTGCTTGCTGCATGGAAAGTATGCTATTAATAACTTCTATTCACACATTTTCACAAAAGTTATTCCCATACAGGAGAAAGGACACTGTGAACAAAAAGCCTGTGTAGCAGGTTCTGCCAGTGGTCCACGACACCTACTCACTACTTTGTTTACAGTCAAGCAGAACTGCTACATGAGAGCAGAAGTGGAACAAACCCCCAGAAGGATTTATATAGTGAGAAAAATGCTATCAAGGGTTATACTAAATGACATGTGTGGGCTTTATAGCTTCTGTTTTAGCTTCTACATATACATATTACACACAGAGAAACATGCACACACCAGTCAAGAAAGCCCTTGATGAACTGCTTTTCAAACCACAGCCTTGGCCTTTAAAGTACCTGTTCGTCTTCACTGTGTTTGCGGATGTGAACGAAGCAGAGCAACTTTGTCTATAAAGCAGGAGTACACACTAAGCTGGCTGTCTGTCTGTCTAAGCTAACTTTATATAATATATCGTCAACACTGTTGAATTTATGGTACATTCTAGGAAGAACTGGGAAAACTGTAATTGGCATCTTCGGAAGACTCTCTGTTTCTAGGAGCCAAAGAACAAGGAGGTTTGGCTGAATAATTGGTGTCTCATGTGAGTTTCTAGGAACGATTAAAGAAAAAAGGATTCTGTGGGCAGAACGGTTTGGTTTTAACCTATCATTTAGGGATTAACTTGGAATCTGCGGCTCTAATAGCCGAGCGATCAACACACGAGTCAAATAGTCCATTTTGTGCCACTGAATGGTTACTCTACAACCCAAAATCCCTGAAAGGCAGCAGAAGCTTAATTCAGGAAACCTGCAAAAACGAAATCGCTTCTCGGACAGTGTCGGCGGACAGTGGGAGAGTTCCTGGAAGCTTGTTAATGTAAATGTATCAAGGAGCAAAAAGAGGTTTTTAACATGATCCATTATTGGAGAGAAAATTGATTAAAAATTACAGTCCCTTAAGCTGCGTCCTATATAAATGCCGACATACACACACACACGCACATAAGACGTATGTCGTCTTGTACATTTGTGCTTGTGTTTACCACAGATGCCTTGTTAAAGGTGTTGACAGTTTGCGTTGGTAAGTTTATTTGCCTTGTCGGTTATTCATTTTATTACTGGCTACTGTTTTAGAATATATTTGAGTGGAGGGTGCTTCAAACAGATATGAGGCCTGGTGGATATTAAGCATGCAATACTTATCTCAGGGTACTAATTCAAGTGCTTCAGTTCAGTCAGCAGTTGCAGGCCACAAGCCTGGATGCAATGTCATTAGGTGAGATTGATGTGGGATGGGAGAGCTCTGCATTGTGACTGAAGACTGAAATCATTATTATAGTCCCAAAAACAGAAAAGCAATACATCAAGTTACCATGTTTGTCCATTCAGGCTGAGCATGAGCCTTTTCAAAGTGGGACAAAGGTTTTCTGTGTGTGTGTGTGTGCGCAGTGTTTGGTTCAGGTACACTGAAGTTCCTGCCATTGAGGTGATCTTTCTTTTTGAGGATTATGAGCTTTCAGAAGTGTGTTTAATCACTGTTGACAACCACCATTCCCCTCAGGACATTCGCTGTACGTGTGTGTGTTTGAACGAGAGCGAGAGAGAAGAAAAGACAGGCTTTATACCTTTTTCTTTTCTGTATGTTTGCTGGTGGTCTGATGAGAAGTCAGAGAGAAGCTAAGGAGCCATGTATAAATGTGTCATTTGTGCATCGGTTTGTGGCGTGGTGTTCTTGTGTGTAGGCTGCAAGCCTTTTTTAGGTTCCTGTTTTTTCCAGTCGTGCTGACAGGTGACTTCTGGGTTTGACAGGTTTCTGTCTGCCTGTCTGTCTGCCTGTCTGTCTCTCCCTTTCCCTGTCTTTCCTCTCTTCAGAGTCAACAGCAGCACATTCCTGTCTCCTCAGTTTCACAAAGGCCATTCAACCTTATAATCTAATAAACCTTCATTTTCACAGTTTTTCTTCTACTCTCACACTGCAGGATACTGTCTGTCTCCTGTACATTCATTTTCTCCTACATTGTCACATTTTCAATGCTGCTGGTAAATGTAACTTACACCAGTAGCTTACAGGGGCTGGTGTTTGCTAATGTTAGCAAACTATTGATAGTGACGGTATGATAGACTCCTGGTATCACTTGACTTGTCTCCTATGCACATGGTATGTTTGGGTCCCTGTTACATTTCCTAGGGTCTCCTGGTTTACAGAGCTGTAAAGCCCTTACAGTGGAGCCCCAGTGCTTTTACGAGAAGACGCGTGACCTCAGTTAGCTTAACAGAAATACAGCAGAATGGTTTTGCTGAGCAAACAAGTACACAACTTGGTGTTTATTGGTTTGCAGTGGTCGGTCATTCAATTGGCGTCACAGGCTCAGGGGGACTAACTTTAAATATGGTACCTGTCTTGGACAATATTTGCCTGGTTTTCTGCATGATGGTTCATTTGGTTTTCCTGCATTTTTACAACCAAGGATTTGGTATGGGAGGAGAATGGAGGGAGGGAGAGGGAGCGAGGGAGACCAGGATGGGCTGAATAAGCCGTTTGTTTGTCCCTGAACTGTCCTCCCTGGTCTTGCCTGGTGCTTGGTGCCTGGCGTCCAGGGTCATTTCCTTTCATAACAACTACTGCCATCCCAGCATTAGTATTTTCACTGCCGTGGGGGCAACAATCGAGTGTGTGCGTGCTTGGTTGCTTGCTTGTTACGGGTCCTATTATGCAGGGACTTGGGAAGACGGAGAGAGGGGAGCAGGGCCGAGACATGGACCTGACATCGCTGAGATCCACCATGCCAGCCAGCGGCCCTCTGCAGGTTAGTGCACCCAAAAAGGCAGAGAAAACTGTGTGAAACCAAGGAAGAGAGACAGAGATGTGCAGAGACAGAGAAGAAGAAGATGGGAATAAAAAGAAAGATGGCGAGAGAAAGATACACAAGAAAAGAAATGTGAATGGTGAAGTTGGAGTACAGATGCATCTTTCTGCCTGTTTAGCAGTTGCCTCTCCTACCTGTCTCTTCCTTTCTGGTCCCCCCTCTTTCTCTACTCCTTTTTCCTTTCACTCTTTCGTCTCCCCTTTCTCTCAGTCCTGGTCTATCCGTGACCCTGAATCGCTGCACCTGACCTAGCTTTGCCGCAGAGCTGTGGTATGTCCTGCCTACGTGAGAGCCGAGGATCAGAGGGTTGCTGTGTGGCTCTCCGGGTTCGGCAGAGTGTCCGTGCTCTATTCTGAGACCAAGTTGCGATTGCAATGTCCATCAAATATCAATTAGGGCCTGGGTGTAAATGCTAATAAAGTCCTGTAATGCAGGAGCGAGTCAACAGAGCAGGTACTCACTAATGCCAAGGAAAGGGGTCAAGGTATGGTAAGGGACCAGATATATAATTATTTTCTTCTGTATCACTGTCGGAGCCAGCAGTATTCCTGCCCATCAACCCACAGGGCTATCAGTTACTGGTATATTTAGCCACACAATCTCCAGTGGACAAAGTGCTATTACTCAAGACCAAGACAGGCTCTGTGTGTGTGGGTGTGTGTGTGTGTGTGTGTGTGTGTGTGTTTGTGAGACAGTGACAGATGTGGGAGTAAAGGAGGGCAATAGCTGAGTGGGCGTATGTATATATGTTAAAGTCCAAATCACTTCAGGGCCATCCACACTAAATATACATAATTGCAGCACTTTAAGCATCTTGGTGTCTTTTTCAAATTCTGTTTGTCAAAAAGCACATTATTATTATTATTATTATTATTATACATCATAATTTATTCAGTAACAGTGGATTCTGTGCCCTAAAGCTACTTTTTAATTGTATGTGAATATTGTGTATGTGTTCTGAATGTTATGTGTTATTTTAGATCATTCCTAGATCATTTGTGTGTGTGTGTGTGTGTTAAAACAGTCAATCCTCAGTTCAACTGAGATTTGTACCCAATATATGTGCTGCTCTGTAAATATCTCATATCTGTCATTTCAGTCCCTGTCAGCGGGATGACAGTTGCAGCAGTTGTACCATATGAATTTATGTAGCCGGAAAAGTGAGGTTGTTCACCTGCTTGCTAACCACCTCCAAACTTACCACTCATGGACGCTGGTTCTGTTCATTAATTTAACTGAACTGTAACCACAGAAAGCTGCTACAGTAGCTGAAGCTGAGGCCTGGTGCATATTTCAGCAGGAATTAGCAAGAATAAAAGAGACTCATGTGGATTGTGAATGACGATAACTATCACCATGACTGCTGGCAGAAGTAACAGATGACGATGAGAACGTATAGCACCACGTGGCCACTGTCGGTCACTAACTATGGCACTGATTCTCACATCATGTGGCACAGAATTATTAACAACCATTCATTTAAACACTGGCGGCTTAAACACATGTTGACAGATGTGAAGAGGGAAATGTGTGAGTCACAGGAAATGAATGCATATATGTGTGGCGTGTAAGCATGTATGCTTAAGGAATCACTCTCTCAGCATGATGCGCATGAGTTGTTCGTATGTGTATGATTGATTGATGCAATCATCAGTACATTGTGCATTTCGCATGTCTTTGCCATGTTGTTTTAACAGACAGACGGATGGCTGGTTGCTACTGTACTTACAGTTTAAGATGCCGCAGGTGTAGCGGTGTAGTGTATATTAGAGTAAGAGTGTAGAAATAATTATGAAATGGATATTCTCTTTTAGAAGACCCATAATTAGATGTTGTCAATAAAGAACTTCCAATCTCATGAACATGGCCGAGACGTCCTTAAAATGGGCAATCTCTCTCTGCTGAGGAAGATCAGATGATGCAATCAAATGCTCCAGAATGGAGTGGACCATGTGATACTGTTTTTAACAGCTGCTGTTTCCAAGACCACAATTGAACTTTCAGTCCCAACCATGCTGGTGTTTTTGCCGTGCCTTTTGGACTGAACAATTTATTAATGACATTTGTTATTTTGTTGTTATTAAATGACTGAAAGTTCCATGGTTCCAGTTTCCTTTCCCTAGAAATCTTGGCAATTCATGATGAATTATGCCGAGTCACTGGTATCATTCAACAAAGCAAGTGAAATCGTGATGTAAAATGGTTATTTTGTGCCATGGGTCAGTACTCATAGTGCACCTTGAATATCTCCTGGCGCTTAATAAATCACATGTCTATCTGGATTTACCCTTGTTGCTGTTGTGACATGAGCTGCCTTTATATAATCTGCTGTGAGATGAAACGGTCACAGTCACATAGTGCAAACCCAGCATCAAACTGTATTTAAGTCCTGTTTGATTTTGAATAAGTGTCTCGGAGTTGATGACGTCGTCTCAGTATCCAGACATTACAGACTCAGCGTTGCTTCAAATCAAGTCCATTGCTGAAATTGGATTTAAGAGGTTTTCACACTGTGCCTGCGTGGTGCTGCCATTGTGAATCTATTTCTGTGGTGTGAAGGCTTTACACCTCTAAGTCACTCTCTATGTATAGAGCACAGAAACGGGGTGTGGAGCACTGACACGGTGTTAATAGGTATCACACAGCCTTTCCAAGCATGGCAGTCATGTTTTAAAGACAGAGAATGGCCCTATGAGCTTTCTAAAGTTAAGAACACCACATATTTGTAATATTTGTTTCTGTACAACATCTTTAATGGTCCTTCCAATAATCAATAAAGTGAAATAGCCTGAAAGCGGACAATAAAAACAACTGGTGTAAGTAAGCATAGGCCTGAACTGGCTATTGAGTGACTTTGACAGATACCAGAAGGGTGGGGTCACTTTAAGGCCGGTCTTACCGGGCACTCATGCCAACAATGATAATAATCATATTACTAGATGACCAAAATAATAGATCTACAAGTTACATGCATTAACTGTAACCGCCAGTGTTGTATTTATCTCTGAATAACAACTTGTTCAGTGGCGGAGTTTTTCTTTTATTTATTTATTTATTTTAGTGTCTGGTGCTGTGTGTCCCTCCATGACCACCATCCCTGTCATCTCCTTCCTACTTGTCTCACCTCATAAAGTGTGTGTGTGTGTGTGTGTGTGTGTGTGTGTGTGTGTATAACCCCTTCTTGGCCCCTACATGGAAATTGCCACATTCTGAGTGTGGGTGTGAAGTACAAGAAAGTGTGTGTGTGATTCTGGGAACTTTCATATGAGACCCAACTAAGCCTCAACTTTAAATGACTGTTGTTGGGTAATAGGTCAATCCGAATATACACGGAGGATGTTGACCCCGTTCAGGCCTACTGTAGCATCTAATCAGCTGATAACAAGGTTGTGCCCAATTCATATTTGGCATCAGAATATGTCTCAAGTCGG
Organism: Gadopsis marmoratus; assembly: GCA_036023855.1. Taxonomy (NCBI): domain Eukaryota; kingdom Metazoa; phylum Chordata; class Actinopteri; order Centrarchiformes; family Percichthyidae; genus Gadopsis; species Gadopsis marmoratus. Next base: position 31,517 of record JAVQJF010046181.1, read on the forward strand.
TCCCAAGTGACTTGTGAAGCTCTGTTGTCATGGGGATGGATCTGTTGACAAGCAAGCTTGGTAGGTATTTTGATGTCATAGCACTTTTAGGGCTACTTGTTCCGCTTGGCCTTAGCATGAGTTTATTTTTGTAGTTTGACAAACTCATGGTACACTTGTTAGTTTGTTCTGTAGCTTTCAACCTGAAAGAGACTAAGATATGTTTGAAAGCTCAGGAAAAAGCCAGTAAGTAGACACTGAGTTGACATTGTTTCATCAAACTACAGTCTTCCGAAGCCTGGGATTCTAATTCTAATTTTAAGAATTTTTAGAAAATTTTAGAAAGTTCAGGAAAACTAAAACAAGGTTGAAACATTCAAATGTTTATGAATTAATGAGCTACGGACTGCTTATTTTTTCAGCCTGTCACTCTTGTAGATGCAACCCTTAAATTTGCTATGAGATAGCCAGAGCCAGCTGGCCACCTAGAGTCAGGACAGTCCCATAGTTTTGCTATCGTGACCGTCGTGACTCAGGGCAGCTAAAGTATCCAGCTATCATCCATGTTACTTTCTGACTAAAGGTAGAGGTAGTGATGTAGACATTTTACACATCCTGTAAAGACACACATTGGAATTAATTTGATTGATACACATACAGCTAGAAGAAGAAGACTCGGCTCTTTATCTTGTCTTAAAATCCTTTCAGAGATGTCTTGCATAGGCGGAGTAAGCTGTGTTTGGGAGGCTGGTACAAAGTTGACTTTAGTGATGATGTCTGACCACCTCAGAATGTGCTGGGAGCAGTCAAATGCCAATGTTTGCTCAAAGCATTTTGGTAAGTTCCACATGTGATCAGCTCACCCACACCCTGCGCACGATGCACTGTTGCCACAAGAGCTGTTTGTCACACCTGGACAACGAAATCATTGAAACATTCTTGAATTCTTGGCTAACAATGAAAAGCTACTCCTGCCACTATCTGAGAATGTTTTCAGTGTAGGATCAAGTGTGTGTTTGTCTGCACTAATTCTGAAATGAACATTTCAAAAGTGAATATACAGTATTGTAGTATATACTGGTATATAATGGTCCTTTATATCTGTTTTTCTTTCGGTCCACACTCCCACTTTCTCTCTGCTCTGTTTAATGTTCTTTCTCCAATTCTGTCTCTTTCTTCCTCACACATTCTTCTTCTCTTCTCTGCTTTTTCTTTACTACCCCGTTCCTCCTTCCATTTGTCTCGTTTCCTCTTCTTCCTCTTTCTAAGGGGTTGTGTGTGTTTCATTTTTGGGGGGGGAATGACAGCTGACTCGGTTTCAATCTGAAGCAGCTTTACGGGAAAAAAGCCCAATTTGCGACTTTTTGTGCGTGTGTGCATGTTTTTGTTTTTATTTATTTATTTATTTTTTAAGGTTTAGAGAGTGAGCGTGTGCAAAAGGAACCAAGAGGAGTGATGGCAGACGAAACTTTAGATCCCACCAGATATAAAGAATTGGATTATCACACACAGATCTCTCTCTCTCGCTCGCTCGCTCGCCCACAGTTATTGTGTCACAGAGTGAAACACAGCAGACAAAGTATTATTATCATGGGTACGCAAGTCGGCTCCTCTACTTCCACTTGAGTAGGATTTAAAATGTTGACTTTGACATCTACTTAAAAGTTATCTTAAGCCACTGAAGGACTCATTCTGGACGCTGCATGGTATATTTCATGAAGACATGATTTGTCAAGCTAACTAAATGATCATCCTTAAAACCTTGAACTGATTATTACATGTGAAATAAATCACTGGTTTTCTTCCTCATTCACTTTCCAGTCGTGTTTGCCAAGAACGAACAGGAAACCCCCTCTAGTACTGAGGCTCCCCCACTGGGACACTATAACTCACACACAAACACACACACAAATGCACACCAGACTTATAAATCCAAGTTCACTGAATGTCCATCTTTTCGCAGACTTTCCATGTAGCGTTGTATGCACGCCCTGCTCATAAAAACACATGTAGCTTTTTAATTGTTCTTCTTAGAACTGCACATGAAATGCAGCTACACTTAACTGCAGTGGTTTGAGGTGCCATACACCTCATTCTAACTTGTAAGTCACAGAAGTCTACTGTACCGTGCGCTGGGCTTGGATCACTTCCAAGCACTTATGGAGACACGGACACACACGTGGCCACACATCTGTGGAAAGGCATACGCATAAAAATAGACATAAACATGTACAATGTCATAAACACATAGAATGCTTTAGAGGCTGTGTGTGGTGGGGGTTCAATGCATAAAGTCTGTGCGTTGACTCCTACTTAACGCAGGATTGATATCGATCTTCTCATTTAACTCTTGGAAAGAAAGCAAATCAGCATATTTCCCAAAATGGTGAATTATTGTTTTAAGAGAGGCATTAAACAAGAGAGGGGAATGTGGTGTGAATTGATAGAAAGCACAGAAAGAGAGGGGGGGAAGAGTAACTTGGCATGTAGAAATCAAGGGAAAAAAGGTAACTTGGCTGCAAAGTGAGACACACACACACAGAATCAGACCTGTTGTGCTTGCTGATAAAATGTGTTGCTATGCAGCAGGCTACTCGCCAGTATGGAGAGCATGTGCATGAGTGTGTTTATGTCAACTGAGGGGTGCTCTAAGGGTGAAAGCAAATCTCCCTCTATGTTTTCCTTCCCTCCAGCAACAAGTGTTGGGTCATTGGATAAGAGAAAGTGTGTGTGTGTGTGTGGGAAAGATCCCTGATGTTTATGTTTCTGGTCAATTGTGTATGTGGATTTACAAGCGCGTGTATGTATTAGCTGTCCAGTTGACATATGGACAGTATATGTTTGTGAACATGTAAATAGTAGCATGTGCATGGATGTGAATCATTATGCCTGTTGTGCAGGGATCAACACAAGACCATTAGTTCATTTGGTAGTTTATTTACTTCAATAAACCAATATAAATAATGTAAAAATACAACTTTAAAGCTGCTCTTAGCAATATTTTTATATTAAAACCGGATCAAATGACTATGTGTAATGTAAAAGGAGTCGCTCGTAGTGACACACCCATGTAGAATTCCTTTCAGCTCTGTGGGACTGACTGGTCCAGTTTATTGACTGGATTTCAGGGATCCAGTCAAAACACACAATGCGATTTTAGTTGATGCAATAGAATGATGTAGCTGCGCGAGGTCACGTGTGATTTTAAATGTGTTTAAGGAAGAAAGTGGGTGCATGGCAGGAGTGATGGAGAGAACGAGTGTGGGAGGTGGTTGAGGTTCTGTCTTACCTCATCCAGCCTCCATCGCCGATGTCCTCCGGCCCCTGTGGTGCTCATGGGACTATTGTCCCCATCTCAACACAATGAGATCATACTGAAAGTGAAACAAAGGCTCTTTGTTATTAATTGTCCTCTGTGTGAAACCACGAAGGCATCGAGCAAGTCTTAAGGGAATGCAAACTCTATTTTTGTTAGTGTTTGTTTGTGCTTTAAAAGGCTGCGACTGGACTTAATTTAATAAAAACTGTTGGCTATTAGCAATTATTATTCCCCTATTTTACTAATAAATATAATACTTGTACTTTACTTAAGACATTCCCATCAGTCTCAGCTGTACTTTGTGGGTTAGCGCTACTCAGCAAATGTTAGCAGGGTCACATGCTAAACCAAGATGGTGAACATAGTAAACATTATACCTGGTGAACATCAACATGCTAGCATTGTCATTGTAAGCATTCTAGCATGCTGACATTAGCATTTTTTCCAAAGAACCACTGTGCCTCGGTACAGCCTTAGTCTTGTTTATATTCAAGTAAAATTCAGTGACGATCGAGCACTTTGACTTGACTGGCTCCAGGTGCATTTCATCTGCAAATGTCTGCATGTAGGGTTTTCTGGCTCAAAGTGTTGGTATGATGGATAAATGGACCGTTGGAATTTCCAACGGTGGTAGTGCATCACAGTCTTGTGGTTATCTGAAATTTCACGAGTGGCTGTGTGAAGTAACTTTGATCAGAGAGGTCTTAGATCCATATTGATCATTACCACATTGCCACAGCAGCACAACCTCGCATGGTAACCAGGGAGCTTGACTGTGATTTTTCCTGTTTTCTTCTGAGTGTGAACCTCAGCTATACATTGGCCATACAGTTATTACAGTGAAGAATATCATCATGGCTTTTATTATTATAGAAAATGATCTTTCCTGTGTGTGTACATAGGCTACTGAACTGCATTAGTTACACCTGAATGTTGTATTTTATGTGTGTGAAATGGGATAATAGACAGATGACTCTCAAAGCCATATGAACTAACACGCGTGCACGTGTGTGTAATTTTGCTGAGCGATGTGGACAGTTACCCACCACATTATCAGGATATGTTACGTATGTTTTGAAATTAGGAAGCATGTGTGTCTGTGGTTGCATAATCCACTTTTGTGAACATGACATATATTGCAAAAAGTCTTGCAATACTTTTTGAAACACAGAATCACACATGCTCCTTTGTGTACCTTTAACATTACGCACATCGTGTCAAGTGCACTACAAGTGCACTGCCTGTTGACTCACTGACAAAATTAAATAACTTTCTACATCTACTTACTCTTCCACATGATTGCAGAAATGACCACTTGTGGCTTTTCCTCACGCACACCTATTAGCCAGTGTTTTAGGCTGGTCAGACATACACACAACAACAAAACACGGGTTCAGGTGTATGTATGTGCAGAGAGAAAGAGAGTGTGAACCTGCTGCATGTTTGGTCATATCCAACTGGTTGAGCAGGCATCCAGGCGAGGGTGACTGTTGTACACAGAGGTGTACACGACACTTGTGGAACATTTAGCTTCAGTAGATTTCCACCTGTCACGTGTTGAGTAAATAAAATGTTGGCAGGGATGGAAGAAAACTGCCAACTTCTTACGCACAAACAGGACATGAGTGTGTGCTTAAATTAGTTTACTGGAATGACAGGTAGTGTGAAGGGATTAATTTGGGTCGTGGACAGAGGGATAAGAGGGGTGGATGGGGTGAGATTAAATGGAGGCGAGTGCAAGATGTTAGGCACCGGGAACAACGGCCAAGCAGAGGACTCAAAAGCACGATCCATAAACAATGGATGGAAGTACCAACGATCTTTGATCGACAGTTAGACAACAGGTACACAGGAGACATGGAACTGTGACAAACTGATGGGAAGGGAGGACAGAGATAGACTATATGGACGGAGGGTAATGAGGAGAGTGGGAACAGGTGCCTCTGATGAGGTGATGAGGACAGGGGGTCAGTTCAGTCAGTGGCCTGACACAAGAGGATGAACAAAGGGTTGAAATTAGATTGGGGCGAGGTGTGGTTTATGTTCCTAACAAATCTATGTTCATGCAATAACTAGTTACCTAATTATCAGTAATGTAAAACCATTACTAAAAGCAGAACTATATTGCGACTTGTCTTAGTTTCAAATGACTTTAGTTACTGTAAAAGTTAGGGGACAGATGAAATGATCAAACTGAATATGGCATCCTGACAGAAATTAAAATGAACCCTTTACTTTCGATAATGTAACTCTATAATGTCTTTTGTTACATGGACTTTTACCAGGAAATGTCCAAATATATCCTAAACTCACAGTTGAGGTTTTTAAAATCAATAAAAGATCTCACAGAAATGACATTTATATTCTGTTGCATATTTTCAACCCCCCAGCAGTGGCTATATCTGTGTGTCTTTCTCTTTAAATGTCTCGGGTTTTGGGAAATAGCCTTGGCACATAACAGCAGCGTTCGTGGAACTCGGAATGTGGGAATGCCCACATACACACAAACGTGGAGGAAGGAAGTAAGTGTGTGTGTGTGTGCATGATGACGACGGCCGAGCCTTGAAGGCCAGGAAGCCACTGGGAGGAATGGCCTACCATGTCACACATGGCAGAGGCCTGAAAGTTTGTACGCCTGAGGGAGGTTAAACTCAAAACGGCTTCGGCTCATCTGTGGGGAAAAACGGCACATTGACAAAGAAAATATGTGTTACTCTTCCATCTCAGTGTCATGATCTGTGTATGCTTCCTGTTCTCTGTTACGTGTCCTGCGTACTTTTTGGGTTTTGTGGGTTATAGGTTCATTTCTCCCATGTTTGAGTCAGTGTCCTGTCTATGTTTGCCCTTGTGTCTCCCTGATTGTTGATTGGTTTCATCTGCACCCAGTGTTCACCCCTCCTGTGTTCCCACTTTACTGTCATGTCTACTTAGCCTGGTTCACTTCCTTTGTTTCGTGTTGGTTCATTGTCAATGTGTGCCCCCCCCGGACTCCCTGTGTTTACGCTGGTGTTTTGGACTTTGCTTTTCTTCGCATCTGCCTTACTGTTTGTAAGTGCTTTTTAGTTCTCCCTTAATAAAACCCCTGTTTCTCATGATGCTGCCTGCATTTGGGTCCTGCCTCCACCACCTACACCCCCAGAGCCTGACAATCCGAAGCTTTACGTTCTTTTCATAACACGTGCCCACGCCACACCTCAGCCTCTAAGGCACAAATCTAAAACACAGCCACATGTACAGTACTGTCCAATATACAATATGTACACATCCTGCAGGAGTGTGCCCCTCCCACACTCTTCTTGTGTTTGTTTTGGATACAGGCACTCCAACGTGACTGTAAGTCAAGCTCATATTGTGGCAAACTGACTTTTTGAGTCAATGAATTATAATTACGCCATAAACACTCTTGGGACACGTTGTGTAATCCCAGCAGTTATTCTGCTCTAAGGCCTACGTGACTCATGTAATTAAGCTCTTTAACAAGTTTGTTTCTGTTTGTAATGCTTCATTGATTTTTTTTTTTTCTTCTCTCATACCTGCAGTATGCATGCACACGCACACAGGCAGCACACGAAAACACATGGTGGGTTTTGAATAAAAATTGTGGTTTGTAGGTGTTAATTGTAAGATAGAACGGCGATTAGTTCCCCATGCATGTGAGTCATGGGCGTTTCCATTTCCAGCTCTTTGTTGGTGTTTTCAGACAAACGCACACATTTTTATTTGTTCAGTGTGAGATGGAAATAGTTAAAAAAAAAAAAAAAGGATGGAAATACAAGTTCGCACAAAAGTTTTTACGTGTGCATATTTTCTAGTAACTGAAGGGCATGTGTTTGTGTGTGAAAATTGGATCAGCTGCAGACCTGTTCGAAAAACTCATGCATTCTAGACTTCTTTATGCATAATTTAATTAGACTTAAGAAAATTATCGAATGAGATACTTAACCATAAGCTACAAATCAAACTCTTTGTTGTGTGCAAAGTGCAGCACTTTGTTGGAAGAATATTACATTTGCACACAGCCGTGAAGTTCAAACATGAAGTAAAGCGGCGATAAGGTCATACATTGAAGCTATCAGCATAAATCATTATTTAGATTAGATTAGATTAGACCCATAAGAAGTCTCCTTGACACTAATCTGACTTAATTTATACATTCAAGAGGTTTAAATTGGCTATGAAGCATGCTTGTGATTCCTGCTTGTCACCACTTTAGAGAAAGCAGTAAGAACATTTCTGTTTATGTGTGTGCTTGTTGCCATGACATCATGAAGTGTGTTTAAGATCACACTACTGGCATGTGATGCACACCCATACCCACCTGGCACACACACGCGCACACATACACACCACACCACACGCACATTTCTTCAATTGATGCTGTAACAGTACGCAACACACGCCAACCTCTTATGCAATAGACTTTTACAGCATGGCTGATGTTAGAGGAGAACCAGGTGTTTATGGGCTCCTCTTCTCTCTCACACACACACACACACACACACACACACACACACACATACACAACTACTGACCTGCACCTGTAGCCATTGTCGACGTCTGCCTCAAGATATAGACGGCTGCTTCCTAAACACTGTGCCAGTTTCTCAGATTAGTATATTTTCTGACCAAGCCCAAATACATGCTTTGATCATTGGGTAACATTTTCTGTAAAAGGATCATTCTGCTTTATTACAACTTGGGTCTTGCTTTCATCGTTTGGACAATCATTTTTATTGATTATTATGACATCAAAGTCCGACGGGGCAAGGAGCCTGATCAGTCAGACAAATTGAAGCCAAGCCGACAGTGTTGCCAGATGGTGTACATAAATGAAAGCGAGCACACTTGCCTTTTGTTTTGTCCTCCAAATGCTGTACGTTTGGCGTAGTTGGGGGATTGCTTAAAATGTGTATTACTATCTGACTTGCTTGTTCTTTTATGCCCTGTCTTTTTGTTGATATTGCTGCATTCCCAGATCTCATCAATTTACTTGGTGGTTACAATCTGAGTATTACTGCAATGATGGCCAAAACCACAAAAAATGACCCAGCTTGTAATAAACCAGAATTAAATGCATGAACATCGAAAGCATGATTTTTCCAAAATTCCTGTCTGTGATAAAGCACAAATCATTATTTGTCTCACCCTCTGTGTTGCAGGCAATATAGCAAAAAACCAAAAACTTTCTAATATCATATTTGTAAAATCTTCCAGTTGTAAGTGTGACCCTTGATAAGATTTAGCCTGAACTGGCTGAGTCATTGATATGGGAAACTCTACTACACCACATGGCTGTGGTCGGGAATGCAGAGCGTCAACTAATATTAGATCACTGCCACTCTTTCTCTCCCGCTTCCAGATGGCAGATGAACGTCAAAAGGCAGACACACACACACTCACAGAAACACATAAATGCACACACACACGTGATCTGATGGAGCAGGTCCTCTGTGTCCGTGTGTGTTACGTTAAATCATACATTTTTCACATTACTTTCTGGGCTTGCGGGTCACTGTGTGTGGCCGAGTGTCCCACCACTGGAGGTGAGTGGTTAAAGGTCACAGGTCACTGAGGTTGTGTGGTTTGTTAATTTTCCCTGTACTTCTATCTCTTACACACACACACCATTAAGTAATCCTTATTATTTTATTGGTCTATTATCAGGATGCATAAATGTGCATAAAACCACTGATAAAAGATGCATTTTAGTGTTGGAGCTGGTGTAGGTGGAGCTATTTTTTAAACTTTTTTATACATTATTATTATTGGTGAGTTTAATCTGTAACAATGCATCGTATTTTCTAAACGGATCATATGTTTTGTCTGTAAAATGTCCATCAGTAAAATGATTAGTAACTAATTAACTCATTAAATAGTATCATATTCTCCTCTTAAATGTAGTGGGGTAGAACTATAAAGTAGCAGACAATTGAAATATTAAATTACAGTAAAGTACAAGTACCCCAAATTGTGTTGGCATACACACAAATTCCTATTAATTCCTACCTTCAGCCAATTACAATCCTCTGTATGGAACAGGTTGAAGTGTGATGTTTGTCCTATCAGTTCATGGTTTTTGTGCCTTTTTTAGCCCTGTTTTCTATCTGTCTGTCGAAGCCAAAGTGCAGCAAGTGGAGTCAAGAAGAAAGTTGTGGTTTGTGTGATAGTAGGCAGAAGAGGAAGAGGGGAAAAGCAGCAGGAAGGGAATGATCAAAACGGATGAAGAGGTGTGTTAAAATGGCCTGTGGGTTCACTCAGCTGTGACATAAAGGACACAGCAGGGGAGAAGTTATGTATGTAGTGTGACCTGCAGCCTTTGATATTACGTATTTACTCATTGGCCTCGTAACCGTGGAAACACATTCCCAACCATAACATAAAAATGAGCATTATCCTCAACTTACACAGCACGAGCCTTAATTAATAAACACACACATATTAGCTTTGCTAATTAATAGTTGACGTGTGCGCAGCTAACGCCCTCTCTTTTTCTTTTTGTCAAGTGTTTTGACGCTAACTCAGTTTTTTTTTTTTTTTTTTGTCTCGAAACATAAGTCCATTCATTGACATCCCATCACCCCCCCCCCCCCATCATCAGCACACACATCTACAGACAAACAAATAACCTGAAATGCAGCATTTCACGTGCTGACCCGTGTCCCTCAAAGCAAACAAACACAGAAAATGTCAAGAGGCCTGCACTCAGTGGTCAGTGGACTTTTTCATAGTGTTGTACTATACAGGCAAATCAGTATTTCTATCAGCAACATTAGCATTCATTTGGAGTCGTATTTGTGGCCATCTGATGAATGTAAGGCCAATTTTACCTCTGGTTTGGTCTCCAAACCCAGAAGGAAATATCTGGCTCTTCTTCTGTCTGCTGTTTGGTGCTGTGCAGGTAGTGTAGAGTGGGTTTTTATAGCTGTTTGATTGAAAACAGCTGCCTGCTGCATTGAGGAGAGTGGTGAGACTAGACCAAAACAGTAAGGTCGTGGGGCGTAAAACAAAATCAATGAGCTGAAAGATGCTAAAATGCACCATAGAGTTAAGAGGAACTCTAGACTTGTGTGGATAACTCTGTGGGTTTGTCATTAACAACGCCTTTCACATTATACATAGTCAACTGACTCATTGTTCATGTAAAAAAACGAATTAGTGCAGCTTTAAAGTTACATTCTTTGGTTTGTTTGGTGACACCTTTGGTTTCTGGTAGTAACTGCAACCACAGGTGTTTTAATAATACAGGCCCAGAGTTCCTCTCCAAACGATGCACATATATCGAACACTGGGTGCAGCAAACGCCTTGAGCATCTTCTAACTAGAGCAACTTGTGTATCTTTTTAGTGCAGCCAAACAAGCCGTGGGCTGAAATGATTCATTGCATGACATTGTTTAATTAAAGATGCTTTTGTCTTCTGCATCACGTGAAATATGTGCATTGTTTCCTCTGCATCCCTTATGCGTGTGGTTGCAATTTCACAGAAAGGGGCACTTTAGTTAACAATGAAAACTACTGTATCGAGACTCTGTTACAGCATGCAAATACATAGAAAATGGAATTTGATATAATGAAATCTTAAGGACTATACCTTTAAACAAGTCTTCTAATGGAGTTCGACCAAATGACCTGAAGCTTTTGAAAATTGATTATTGTGTATTTAAATCAAACAAGTGATCTTATTTACTGAAATGAGAAGCTTCGTGTGACACACTTTCCCTCAGGTCTCGTTCTGAGTTTCAGGTTAAAATCTGAGGCATGTTTACAGCCCAAATCACTCGAGTAAGTAGTAACTCATTCCCTGTTTTGCGGCCAGCACGAAAAACAAATCATCTCTCTGTCACTGCCTCTCTTCCTCCCGTCATGCTGACTCTTCTTCTTTGTGTCGCTCTCTGTTTCTCTTCATCTGCTTTACTGCTGTACTCCTACTCCCTAACCCTAAATGGCAGTTGCATAAAAAGCGAACAGAAAGATGATGCCTTCGGGCGGAGACGGCCTTGGAAATGATGCAGAAGAAGAAAACAAACAGTCAAATAGGCAGGCACGGAGGACAGACGGAGAGAGGGATAGACAGACAGACGGGCAGACAGTAAAAAATAAAAACATTTGAAGAGAACCAGAGCTCCACTCCTAGTTGGCCTTCCCTCCCATTGGCTTTTATGGCAACCAATTGCATTCCAGGGGAGGAGCACTTCCTGTCATCTCGGGGGGGGCCTCCCATGTGGTTTGGTTTGTGTGTGTGTATGTATGTGCATCGAGTATGAGTTTTATGTAAGAGTACAGTATGTGTCCAGGGTTAGTGTGTTTGATTGTGTGATTGTGTTTATATTTTGTGATGCAGCCCTTTGCCCGGAGTTGTGGATCACTGAATTTCAGGAATGGGATTTTTACAAGAACTCTGGATTTCTAGGAACTGTTTACTTTCTATATGCCATACGTCCACACACAAAGATTTGGGAATGTTCTAGGCTCAATACTGTGTAGGGGGTTGTACTGTATGTAATATTATTATTGATATTTGCTGCTGTTAGCCTTAGATGCAGGACATTGTTGCTGTGTTTTTAGACAAGTGAGAGGCCTGGCCAGTCCACCACTTTGGTCCAGATTGAAATAACTAAACAACTATTGGGTGGAACGCGATTCAACTTTGTACAGATATTAATGGCCCCCAAAGGATGTACCCTAAAGACTTTGTGTCTCAACAACTATTGAACGGATTGCCATGAAATTTAGTGCATATGCTCGTGTCTCCCTCAGGATGAATTGTGATTCCTTTGGTGATCCCTTAACGGTGCCATCATCAGATTCTTTCATTTGCCTGTTGTACTTTGAGTTATGAGCACAAATCCGCAAATACACGTTATGTTTAGTGCTTTTTAGCAAATATTAGCATGCTAATGCTCTGAACTAAGATTGAGAGTTAAATTGCAAAACCAGTGTGTTCTTTACGTGGTTAAACAGGAGGTTGGTATTCCCCTTGTCACTCTGAAGATGAACAAGCCAATCAATAAGCTGGTGTGAAATAAACCAGTGTAAAGTGTGTGAATACTTCCATGAACATTAAGCATATAACAACATGTTAATAGAGGAAAAGAGGGAAATCTGTTCTCTGCAGTATTTTAGACTCCCTCAAAGATTGTTGTATATTTGAGGGAGTCTAAAATACTGCATTTGCATGATGAATATCCTTGTCTCAATAGCAGGTCAGATTCCAACCACGAGACTGAAATAAATTCAAAAACAGATGCATGCGCACAAGCACATTCTTTGCCGGTGCTGGGTTTCCTGCTCCCAATTCATCTTTCATTATATGTGGACATGATTGACCTTATGCAGGAACCATATTTTTAATCTTTCAGAAATAAGCAATAACCTGTTATAGTAGCTTTATAGACTGCTGCTAAGCATCAGTCCTCGGAGAGACCACTGCAAATCTGCGGGAGACTAAAGGACTTAGCTGTCTGTTTAACCCTTAATAACGAAGGCAACTGGTGAATGATTTGGGTATAAATTTGAAATGATGGTTCATCACAGACAAGATGAAAAGCATGCCTGAGGCTATCTGGCTGTAATTCACAGCGTCTGAGGGTAAATGTGTAGAACCCCGCTGACCTCCTGCAACCAAGCCTCCAGACTGCTGCTCTGTCCCACCTCCTCCCTGAAACAACAGGTAAATCGTGTGTATGCACATATTTTAGTAAATCAGTGCACATTAAGTGTCATAAAAGCAGTCAGTGCATTTAGAGACATATTCACACTAAGTGAACACACATGGCCGGTAAAAATGTATAGGCTATTCCATTGTTTTGATTGTGCGTGTGTGTGTGTGTGTGTGTGTATGTGTGTGTGTGTTTTGGCGGGCTGCCCAAGACTGGTGTTGATAGAGTGTGACCACATGAAAAGTTGGAAACAGACCAGCATATACATACTTTTTCCTCTCACTCTCTCCCCGTTTCTCTATATCTGTCTTTTTTATGGCACGTCCTCACATCCGTCCGTCCGTCCGTCTTCCTCCCACTTTTCGCCCTCTTTCACTCTTTTCTCCTACCCCCCTTTTGTCTCTTGCCGCCTCTCACGCTCGCTCAGAACAGCATACAAAAGGCCATGGCACATTTGCTCATAGTGCTTGCAGTTAGTTCTAGGAATTGCTTCATACTTTCTCGGTGAGTAACCCAGTCTGGATCAAACTATACCGTAACAGCGGCTGCGTGGGGGATGAAATCCAGATTTCCAGCACAAAGATATATCACGCGTGTGCTAGTTTGATGCAGATCATAACATCAGCACATGTCCTAAGAATGATAGAAGAAAAATGATTAGATTTCATGTGAAACCCAGGGATTAGTAAATATTTAGATAAACTGAGAGGTGCAGGTTATCCGAAAATACCCCAAAAACATTTAGATTTTTCTCGGCTTACGCAGAGGGGCAGTTTTGGTTTTGGTTTGTGGCACTCAAGGGGCCCAAAACCTACATCTGAAAATGTCAACATCAACACCTTGTTCCAGAAATCACGCCACAGTTATGATAAGCCATAGGCCTCAAATGAACACTGTCGATGAAAACTATTTGTTAAAGTGCACCTGCCAAATCGCTGTCTCCACGCAGAAGGAAGTCTGCCAGTACTCATGGGCGAGAGGGAAGTGGATGCCAACACACCGGCCGAGCCGCGCAGCAGTTTTGTGCTGCTGTTGGTTGTCGCTGTTGGTTAGCTAGACGTAGCATTGTCAGAGTATAAGGAGGAAGCAAAGACGCAATGATCTCAGCCCGCTGGAACAATGTGTTGAACACGCAGTGTTGACCATTAAGGGTTTGGTACACTTCAGAGACATCTAGCGGGACCAGTGTGTCTGTATCTGTTTAGAAGGGCCACCCTGAAATCCTCTTTTCTTTTATTCATGTATAATTTGTTTATATAATTGGCTATATCCTGCAAATGCACAACAATTAATGAATGATTTCCCTGTCATTCCTTCTCTTCACATTAAGCGGCGGGGTAGGGGGGGTCAAGTTAGGGCATGGCAGTGGTTCTTTATTTTATTTATGTTCGTGTTTGTTTGTTCATCAAGCATTTTGGTTTAGTTTTCTTTGAGGGGCATTTTCTTGTGCTGCTGAAGTTTCCTACACTGTTCAAAATGTGTATATATACAAAGAAATTTAGAACAGTGAAAAATGTTACAAAGTTTATTAACAAGCTGAGTATTACATATGTACTTATACTACGTGTGCATACGTGCATTTGTGCATGTTCCTCCTCCTGGTCTGACCCTCTCTAGACCCCAGTATCTAGAGAAAGAGGGAAAACACTCATTACAGAAAGCTTTACTGTGACTTGTGGAATGTGGGATTTATAGTTTTTGAACCTGGCGGCAGATACACGATACACCGGCACCACCCACACCACACTCAATGTAAGCAAGGTGACAGAACAATATTTATAATAATAACTTTAGTAAAAAAGATGTCAAATTGAACAAGGGGGATGTGTTGATGCTCTTGGCTGGCTAGAGGGAACACATATTGGCACAATGGCTCTGTCTAAATCTACATCTGTGCACTGCAGATGCATTATCCACAACCTGGATGAGTAACTAGTATAGATTTGTGTATTAGCATAATATTAACATCAAATAAAAGTATAATGGAATAAAATAGCACCATGTTAGTATAATACTAATATATTAATGATCAAATGTGAGTATATTTATTGTAATTTCATAAAATAGTATACAACAGGCCTACAACCTACCACTAGTATAATTTCCAGTTGGACGATACGGCAGTTTAAGAAATACATAACCAACATTTATCATTTTTGTAGGTTTTGTTTCTCAGAACATCATCAAATCCTTGTGCAAGAAAACTGGTCCACATTGTGCTAAGTAATGCTAACTACAGTAATACTACACATAAATATTTAGTTTCTTGTTTCAGAGTTACATATCTTGCCAGTAGGTGGCAGAAAATATTTTATATGGAAGGCATTTTGCACATATAACATCTTAGATATTTTGTGTTTAGACGGCGTTAAAGCGCATATTATTAACATGTAGAGTTTGGTCACGTTAACATGCCATATTTTTACGTGTCAGCACAACAGAAGTATACGCTTTAACACAGTGGAATGCCATTTGTGCATCTGGGAAAGGGTTACAGTTAAAGGGTGCCTTGTTTGATTCTATTGGCTGCTGGGGGAAAGGGTTTTTATGGCAGAAAGCCTTCAAGGCAAACCTCTCCCATGCGCATTTGTTATGGTTTCAGGTCATGTCGTTGGGCATGTTATTTCCTTTTATTGCTTGTGGAGCAACAATGTAGCAGCACGGCAGCAAGACACCGGTATACGGGACTTTACTCAGCACCGTGTAAAAACAAAGGCAGCAAACACAGAGAGGCTGCAGTGTCGAACAATTGCTGTGCATGTACAGCCTTCTGTTTGTTTTGGAGCAGTAAAGCACACTACAGCAGGGTGAGGTCATAACATACAATGTGTCCCTAGTGTGCACATGATTGCGTTTATATATGTGATGTATGTCTTTCGTGAACATGTCTCCGTTTCTGTGCAGCCTTAAGAATACAGACTGTGCTGATTCAAGCTACAGGGGCACAGCCTCGGGTAAAATGATCCATTTGTACTTTAAACGATGGCGCAGCGTTACGTAATCCAATATGTGCGTCTGCAGTCCATGAACTACAGCGGAACAATAATTAGATCTAGAAAATTGTAGCCCGTGACATGTGCTGGGAGGCTTTATGTAATGATGTTAAAGGTTTTCTTCTCCCAGCACACACACACACACACACAGCGCTTCTTTTATTTGGCAATTGCGAATGTCACAAACAACAAAAACATTATTTCTGTCCTTTCTATTTGCCTGTTATTTCCCTCTTACTCTATCCAATGATTGTATTGGGGAAATAGGACTATTTATTTTGACCCACAAACACAGGCACAAGCATACACACACACACAGTAGTATTCCGAATGTGCAACAAAGTGCAACTCTTTATCATTCTATACAAGGAACTGCATCCAACCGTTGGAAAATGTGCTGCAGTTAGAGCTCTCATGGTAAATGAACCACAAGAGAATGAAAAAAAGCTATTTCAGTTTCAAACTGCAGAAATAAAAGAAACACTTATCTCGTCCGTCCTGGAACACAGTGAAGTGGCTCCTGAGACTCAGTTTGATTGGCTGTGTGTAGTGTTCAATTGCTAAGCAATGATTCATCTTTGCAGACAAGACAATGCTTTTTTCCTGGCAGCATCCTGCGGTGGTGTATGTGGTCGTCGCTTCACCCGTGGAAAGGATCACCTGAAATCTGAAATCTGTATGTTTCTCTCTCTCTCTCAGGGAGGTTCACCCTCTAATCTGAACATGAATCTGTATGCCACCAAGAAGACAGCAGCCGAGGGCATGTTGGACATCGCTCTGTTCCTGGCTAACATCACACACATGAAGACGGTCATCGAACAGGGAGCTGGATACAGGTGCAGTGTGTGTGTGTGAGGCAAAGAGAGATCAGGCTTAGCAAACTTTACATTTAGTGTTTTGTTACTGTTTCCGAAGTTCCCCTGCCAATTCAGAATTTAGAGTTTTATCGGGTTTAAAGCTATTGAATTGTCACTTTTACTGTTGCCTCAAACAATATTCATTGATAAACACATATTGCGCAACTTTATTCTCTCTCCTCGTCAGGTACTATGTCGCTGTCCTGACGCTGATCTCCTTCTCCCTGGCTCTCCAGATAGTGGCTGGAGTTCTGATCATCATCATTGGTGAGCCAATCACGTTACCTCCATCAGAAATCCATCCTCTGTGTTTTTAACCATATTAACATACTGACACTTTGATATGCTGTAAAAATACAGGCGGTGCCGGCTGAAGTCTTGTCTCTTTTGGCAGAAAATTGTTTGGAGGTATAAAACCTCAAAACAACCAAATATATTCTCTTAAAAAACACTATGACTATAAAAGGACGATGAGAGTAAAAGCCTGTTTTGTGTAGTTTGTTATTTTGTGTGTGTGTGTGTGTGTGTGTCTGTGTATACACGTGTGTGCTTGTTGCAGCTCGGCGAGACGTCACTGAAGAGACCAACCAGAAGCGCCTGGACAGCCTGAACAACACCACGACCATCATCATCTTCCTCATCTTTGTCACCAACATCTTCATCTCAGTCTTCGGGATGGAGCGCACGGGCCTCTTTGCCAGGATGCATTTCTGACTTCCTGACGTAGGGAATGAGTCTAATATGTAGCTCTTTTTGGAACGTAGGGAAAGAGTCTGACGCATTGAACATAGGACCAGACTCTGTACACACACGGAAACACAAATACTTATTGTTCTACTTAAAGTACTAATCAACTACAGTATTACTGCACTCTGATGTTTTTATTTGATTTTATTCAGTGTGAATGGACTTGGCCAAAGGACCAACTAGATTTGTCTTTGTGTGTGTGTGTGTTGTATGCGTGTGTGTGTGTGTGTGTGTGTGTGTGTAAAATGTATGTATGTGTGTGTGCGTGTGTGTAACGTATGTATATGTGTGTGCGTGTGCAGCTCGTTTTGAGCTGACCCTCCTCCCCTCTTGTCAGCGGTTGTTAAACTTCCTGAACAATCTGACCACCGGCATCATCTTCCTCACCCTCATCGTCAACATCATCAAAGCCGCCTTCGGCACGCAACGTAGCTGCTTCCTGCGATGGCTGCTTCAGCGCTTCATTCTTTGACGCACGAACATTCACGCGCTGTATGTACATTCATGCACAAAAACTGAACATGCAAATTTAAAGTTGCTTTGAGTGGGATTTTATTCCACACTGTTATTCTTGATAGTACCACCAGATGGCGCCAAAGAATATACAATTGAAATCCTACACACGCAGAAGCAGCTTTAATCTTTGTCCATTCATGCAAGGTTTCTGACAAAATGCAGTTTATTGCCATAGAATGACACACTTTTACACTTTAAACATTCACGCTGGGAGTTTGCTTCAGCCTCAAGGATAAATGTGGAAGGGAATTCATGTGTTATGTTTGTGTGGTAAATATTGTATGAAGCTACCGCCAGCAGCCGGACAGCTTAGCTTCGCATAAAGACTGGAGACGGGGAAGCAGATAGCCTGGCTCTGGCCAAAGGTAACAAAAACCGCCTACCAAAGCTCACTAATTACAGATATTAAGGTTTCCAGTTTTTTGCTAGGCTAAGCTAACCAGCTGCTGGCTCCAGCTTCACTTATACCGAAGCTATAGTATTTTACCACATTTTGAACTATTCCTTTAAAATGCTAACATCTATTGGCCGCTAGATATCCTTTTTTATTTATTGTTAGAGTTTTATCAGGTTCTAGCTCTAAAATGATCACATTTGCTGTATATAATATATATTGCATAACGTTTTTCTCTCTCCTCGCTGTCTGTTGGCCGCTAATATCAGCTTCATGAAATCTCCGGTTGTATTGAAGTGAATGAGAAAACCACCTTTTTTCAAAATACAACTATCCAAGTAGCTAATTTGACCTTTTCTGACAAACAACAGTTTCTTAGCTCAAGTGTAAACATTTTTAACTCACAAGTCTCTTCGCCTCGTTTGTTGTCCAATTGTCTTTACTTTGGTTTTATATTTGCTGCATCTAAAGTCAGTCCAGTAAAGAGACATCTGTTAGCCGCTTGCTTGTCCTGCCTCATCTCCACAGCCTACAGTGAGCAATAAAACCAAACACACCTTCAAAATGTCACCACAGAAAAGTACAAGTTACAAAACAGACAACATGGCTTCATTTTGTTAGTCTTCAAGATCTCCCAGTGCACCCAAAGTCCACCGAGCAGCTTACTCTAACTGGAACAGCTGGGGGTTCTTGGCTCGAGGGCAGCATTAAATTGAATCTGTTGTTGAGGGGATTACATCGCTCATGTGGGGCTTATTAATGCAGATGAAACAGCAACTTTAAGTCCAGCCAAAATGTCACATAAACCAGACAGATGCTCGAGGGCGAGTGGCTCAACCATGCTGCTGTTTGTATGGGTGCATTACTGTATGTTTGTTTGTGAGTGTACATGTATGTGTGCACATGGGTGGATGTGTTTGAAATGTTTGAAATTGTGTGTTTGTGTGTCTGTCCGTGTGCGTGTGTCTGTGTGTGTGTGTGTGTGTGTTGTAGCCCGCAGGGACCTGAACGTGGTGTCCAATCAGAAACGACTCGACTACCTGAACAACCTCGCCACAGGCGTCATCTTCGTCACCACGGTGATAAACTTCTTCGTCAGCTTCTTCGGCTCCAAGAGGACCGGCTTCTTCCGCTGGCTGCTGGCGCGACTCCACTTCTGACACACACTCACACACACACACACACTTACACTCGCACAAACTCACACATCAAACGCGTTCACACACTGCGACGCCGTGCACACAATCCCGCACCAAGCATTTCATCTGTACACAGGCACTTAAACGTGTTGATTCAAAGTTGAAATTAGGCGTTGAAGAGTAATTCATGATGTAATCCAACTAAAATATTTTCACTTTAACCAACTGAATATCTATGGAAATATGCATTATTTTATCTATAGTGCTGCAATAATGTCCTCGTGCAACAATTGTGCAGGTGTTCCATTATGTGCATTTCAAACAGTTTTACACTTTACATGTGTTTTTATATCATTTATTTAAAAGAAAAACAACCTGTTTGACATGGACAATGATTTTGAGACGTCCCTCTAATATGTATGTACACGTTCTCCTCCAGAAAGCTGAATAAATGTGGTGATTTAACAGAAGCCTGTGCTCTGCTTATTGTGTAAGAGTGAATGCAAAGTAACAGGGTGGACATGAAGTGGCCCTAATGATGGTTGTGTTTGTGTTTGTGTGTGCACTGCGTGTCCATGCATGGGAAGGTGTCAGGACAGATGTTTGTTTTGTGCATTCATTTTAAGGGAATCAAGACGTAGTGGCCAAACTAGTGTGTGTCCGAAGCAAGTGGATTGAAAACCCTCTTTTTCTCTATGTGTGTGTGTGTGTGTGTGTGTGTGTGTGTGCGCGCGCGCGCGTGTGTGTGTGTGCGCGCGTGTGTGTGTCACAGGCCGCCGGGACCTGAATAACGGCACCCTGCAGAAACGTCTGGATTACCTCAACAATGTAACGACCATCGTAGTCTTCATCACCACAGTCCTCAACTTCTTCATCAGCACCTTCGGCATGCAGCGCACTGGACACTTCCCGTGGCTTATGATGCGCATTCACTGACATGCGCACACACGCACTTGCGCTGAGTATCATCTCTCTAGGCTGCACTGCCACGCAGACACACGCTCATGACATGCATGCATAAATACAGTGGGCTTCACTTTCACTTAACATTTGATGTCTGTCTTAGTTAGCTATGCGCCCTTCTCTTTGCAACAGAGCTGATGAAGATGTCCAACATGTTTAACACCTATTTTTTGATTCCGTAACTTTGTGGCTGTTAGAGATAATAATAAACAAACGTGTAAAATGCACCTTTCTGTCAGTTTATTCCATAACGGGTAACACATTTGTCATATTTTGAAAGCTACAGTATGTACAGTACATATATGGTAGACTTTCATTAGGTAATGGTGACATCTAGTGTCTGAGTGAAGCCAGGATCACAAATCCCTCATCTAACAGCCGCTCACTTCAGCACACAAAATCAACAAATAAAACACAAGTAAAGTAAAAATAAATAAATAGGGAGGGGGGCATGAATTATTATCGTTGTGATTCTGAATGTTTTGTATTATATTAAGTCATATGGAGAATGTTTGCCTCATTATAGTAAGGTCAGAGGTCAAGCTCTAGATCAACTTTGCTTGTTAGTTTCAATAGTGAGCTGATGAATCCATGTTGTAACTTTACAGCACATAAAGAAAAAGTAGGGAGAGGCACCTATCGAAGTATATATCTGTTATATACAATATTTACATACATGTTGCAATACCTGTATTTGACCAGGAGATGGTAGCATTGTTTAACCACCATTCTGGTCTGTTTCTCAGGATGCAACAAGCAACTAGGATATGTTCATTTGGGTTCTACGAAATTGTGGTGGACATTTTTCTGTCATTTTACAGTCTAAATGTAATGATTAATCAAGAAAATAATCAGCAGATCAAACAACAATGCAAGTAATCTTTAGTCGCAGGTCTAATAGGTTTAGAGCTCAAAGTTAGGCTTACGTAGTCACCGCTTGCAAAGTATCAATAATCTTGTTCATCAGTGACTTCTTTGAATGTTTATATACGGGTATAATACAGGCTGTGTTTGTTATGTACTATGCAGCTGATACGTATTATACTGCTGAATAAAAGTGCATTTCTTAAAAATGTGCCTCCTGGTCAATGTGTTTTGTTATGGTTAGAAAAGGGGGCTTTTTTAGTCTCACTTTACCATGATAAAATACATAAAATCCTCCAGTAAAGGTTTTCACTGATCAGGTCAGCAGAGCCATTGCAGAAGGGAGCGCTGGTCCACCACTGCTGGAGTGTTTCTCTCAAGGGGAACTTTAGCTAGCAGACTATTTATACATCAGCTGTCTGACTGACTGGCGCCCTGGGAACTGGGACACTGTGTGTGTGCGTACGCGTGCATCTAATCATTGTCTACTTGGAAAGATTTCTTTAGGATAATGTCTAATTGTGTGTAAGAGAGATAGAAGGGACCTGAGAGGGTGACCAGCTATGAAATATGCCTCATTGTCTAGTCAGATACTGTATGTAGGTCATTCACTCATCAAACACAGGCGTCAACATGCCATAGGTCCAGCGAATGGATGCAGAAAGAATTGCACCAAAAAGATGAGACGCCTTTTAAGTGAGGAAATGAAATGAATATGTTTAAATGTAACATTACTTACAAACTTACTGAATTTGATGCAGGTTTGTGGTTAAAAATGACTCTAAGGCTATTTATTTTATTAAACCATATAAATCCTACAGCTTCTGCTGATGCACACGGCTCACTGTCACCGATCTACTGTAGGACCCCCAGTTTGAATCTAACATAATCTCCTCCTAGCGGCCATCTCGCAGCCAAACTAGCAACACTGTCAAATCCATCATGCTATTAAATCAATAAATCCATTACTGTGGATCAAGAATATTAGGTGACAACAGATTGACAGTCCTTTCACACAGGGAAGAAACCCAAATCCAACAGAAATCCCACTGATAACTTTGTACAAGTACTGTATGTGACTGAGAGGATGAAATTCAACAAGGCTAAAGGTGAAAGTATAAAAGGTGTTGGAATAGACATATGTCACAGATAATAATGCCCACAGATAAACCAATGTTTTCTTGTTAGTTCAGTCCTATTTTAGTGTAAAACAACAAATTGTAATAACAAGTATTGCTTTTTGTACTATTATCTAAGGGTTAGTTTACAAATTAAGATTTTACACACAAAACATACTGTGGTCTTAGGAAGTATTATGCATTGTAATAAATTAAAGAGCCAAGAGTATATAAGTAGTTAAAAATCAGCTCCACCTCAACCAACTACAACTGTAAAATAGCTTACACATTGTTTTCTGTTTCTATAATAATCTAACACTCACACGGGGTATTTTTCTGCAGTGAGTAATTTTACATTTGATACTTAAATGGTGCTACATTTAGCCAATAATAGTAATAATACATCATTTGACTTAAGTAACATTTTCAATGCAGGGCTTTTACTTCTAATGAAATTGAGTACTTTTACCACGTGGTATTACTGCTTTTATCAATAAAGGATATTAATACTTCCTCCACCACTGAACGCTAATAAATTATATATTCTGAGCTGTTGAATTCTCAGTGCTTCACAGGGTGTGAAAATAAATGTGTTTTTTATATATATATATATATATATATAAAACGTGACAACATGATAAATGGCCAATCTTGTTGTAGTTATATGAAGAATTAGAATTAGATATCAAAATGAAAAGAACAGAACTCTCATTTAATTGCAACTTTGATCGTCGAGGATTATCGTGCACGCGCGTGGGCGGGGGGCGAGGGGCCGTATACACCTCTCGGGGGCGCGCGCTCCGCCGTCGTGACGTCACGGGAGCGCTCGAGCAGTTGGGGAAGCCACCAGCGGTAGAGGGAGAGCTGGCGACAGACGGAAAGGAGGGAAAGACAGACAGGAGACGGTGAGACGGCGCCGAAAGACCGCGTTTCACCTCGGCCGACCGCCTCTCACGTTACGAGACGTCACGCTTTTGAGGTTTGACAGCGGCGGCATAGCTGGAAACGTGACCGGCCCCGGCGGAGCTGATTTCACAACCGCGGGGCAGCAACGTAAACACGGCAACACGGCCGCAGTGAGTACTGGAACTCCGCTGGCAGTCTGAGCGTGTGCACATGCATGTTTTATTACACGGCTCTAGCGTTAACGCGCGCGCGCGTGTGTGTGTGTGTGTGTGTGTGTGTGACTCGGAATAAAAAAATAAATAAAAAGGAACCACGATTGAAGTGCGGTGGCTGCTTGTGAGGTGCAGCAGGTCAGCTGCGAGACCAGCGGGGCTCCGTTACATTTCCGCCGGAGGGCAGCGCCGTACGTGTCGTGGCCAGACTGTGATAAATACATTTCCCATTTTCGCTGGCGACAAACGACAAAAGCGAACCCATTGAGCGAGGCCCCCCCCCGGTTTGTTCAGTAAAGCGGCTGTAGCTGTGCAGCCGGACACCGTCTCGTCTCTGCACCTCTAAATGCGATCATCAATCTGTTCGCGTAGTTTCTCAAAGCTAGTGGCCTTATTGTGCTTTATAGTGGATTCATCTCCTGTGGTCTCACCAATATTCCCTCAGCGGCTTCAAGTGTGCCTGTGGTCGTCAGTCTGTGAAGTTTCTCATACCATAATTCCACGTCTTAGCATCTCTCGCTGTAATATTCACACGGGGACTTTTAGTTGTTGTTGTCGCCCTCAATTCTCTTCAGGCTGGTCGTTTGTGTTCTGAACGCTTTCAAGGCACAAATCTGCACACTTGTCTAAAGTGGTCTTTGTAATGCGGCCACAGTTGCACATTACTGTCAACAGCCACAGTCTTGCCAGCTGACAGCCGCCCACAAGATCAAGCAGCACGTTACAGACTGGGCGACTATGGCAAGCCAGAGGGATCATATACAGACTGGGTGACTATGGCAAGCCAGAGGGATCATATGTCAGTCGGCACACATCCTTGTTACATAAAATGTGTTTTTATTTAAAATGCTGCTTTCAGTGCGTTGATGAAAGATGCTTGCCGTTGCCTGGGGGTAGTTATATCGAACTTAATCTGTCTGATAAAACATGTTTTCAGATAATGTTATGCAGTCCTACATCTTTGAGCACATTAGCTGCCCTCTTGGCTATATCAAGGATACTCCAGTGTGATTAGGTAATATTAACTTACAATACATACAACATTAAATCATCCAACACTGTCCATTTGGGATATTTAAGGTATATAAATATTTTCTTTCAATACCCATTTTTGTGTCATTTTAGACTGACCGCAAAGTGGTAAGTGCTATAAAAGATATGATCATAAAAGAAGACCCTTGGGGCTTCTAGTGTTAAATCCTGCTCTAAGAAGAATGTACCCGGTACTTTCTTGTCAGCTACTCAGCAAAGTTAAAACATTTTAATAGTTTGTAGCACATTGATGAGATTGATGCGATTCAAGGAGAATGTCCAAAAGGGGGTTCGCTGTCATAATCCTCTGAATCTGAATACTGTACAATTTGTAAAGACAACACAGGTCGACAGCCTAGCAATGGCCAGCATCTTTTATCGATGTGTTGCTTTGGTCTGGCTTTACTCTTCAACGATTGGTTACAAAAACTCTGAATTTACTGGCTATGTAAAACTGGCGGAAGAGGCACATTAACATTTAACAAAATTGTGTCTTGTCCAGGTTGAATGCGCGTGAAAAGCGGCGGTTTAACATGTAACGCTGTAAAAAGGGGCGTTGTAAATAAAAATGGCGTATAAACCATCAGGGTGCCGTATTTTATGCTGTTTTATATGCCAGTGACGTGTGCCGACTGACGACATATGATCTCTCTGGCTTGCCATAGGTAATAGGGACCAAGGCATAGGGTGGATTCAAGTGGGGACAAGTGATTTCCTCAGTGTTCCGCCCACAGCTCTACTCCTTTGCACTGCCCCTCCTTCGGGAACTGAGCTGCTTCCTTCCACTGATATTATAGTCAACAGTGGGCATTTTTAAATGTCCAGGCTCTTCACACCTCAGCATGCCTTTGGGAATACGTTCATCTACCAGTCCTGGGGTTTTCTTCTGCTTTTAGAATTTGTTTTAAAAATACTTTCATGTCCTGGTCCACAGTTAGCCTACATCTTTCTGAACTTTTGATTCCTAATGAACCGTTTGTGCACAGCCTGAGAGCCGCCTGACTCCTCTGTCTCCAGGCTCAACCGTACAAATTAAAAACTTTTGCTTTAATAAAGACAGTGGCTCTTTCAAATCCCTTCCCAGAATGAACTTTTATCATAAGACCATCATCTTTGATGCTTTGTTTGTTATTTTGTTTTTCAAGTTGCTGTATCACTTTGCCAGGGGTAGGGTTTATTTCTATCACCTCAGATAGATGATTAGATAGACAGACAGACGTTCAGGGGGGTTTGGGTCACCTTCTCAACTCCCTTCATCTTTAGTCAAGTTGACTGTACGAGCACATTCCTCTTTACAGGATGAGCCTGGGGGAGTTTCATTCTCACTTCCATTAACTACTACACACTACATGCTCCTGAATTAGTTTTGTGCTTCCCTGCCTTTGTGTTAATTGTCGAGTCTCAACGGTACATTTTCCACATTTGTTGTAAGCAGCAGCCAAGATTAGATACGTATATGGCGTGTGTTTGCATGTGCATGACATTGATGTATTTTTGTGCATCATCATGTTTATGTACATGGATGTGTGTGCCTGTGTGTGAGTCATTGTGTGTGTGTATGCGCATTCTGTTTGCCCAGCCTGCATCTCAGATTCATTTCCTGTGGTACACAATAGACGGGAGTTGATGCTATCTGCCCCTTATCAGCGTTGTGCTTTCCAGTGTTTGAACCATATTATATAGTCTTATCGCTGATAGGACTGGTGGCCCAGAGGGAAGTTACAAGTACCATAGTCAGACTGGTGTGCCAAAATCTGTATCTTGCCCAGACATCTTCTTCTAATATTTTCTCCCAAGTGTAATTGGGTTGCTCAGTTAATTGACAAAGCACCCCTGCAATGCAGTTTTTGGCAATTCCAATATCAATATGCAGTATATGATTTTTCTCCCAGCGGGAAAGGTTTTGTACACTGTCTGAAAAAGGCCAAACTCTCTGATCCACAAATCAAGTTTTAGAAGTGAGAAAAATGTATTCATTACTGAAATTGTGTGTTTTTTTTTTATTCATCTATACATTTCTACAGAAATCCTGTAGAAATTATGTAAGACATGTTGCAATTCAGTCAAAGATGCATAAATCAGCACAAAACTCTCATCAATATCATGCCCTGAAAGGGAGAATATCTTGTGTCTGTATGTGGAACTAAGCCAAACCACTAATTATACGTTACTCAAAAACAAACAACAGCATTGCATTAGCTAGGCATTGCAAATACATCATGAAGTGGTGAGAAACTGCTCTTGGAGTGACCTGTGGCCCGTATTTATTAAACTCCTAAACGCATATGCAAGTGTCATTGTGGTACTAAACTCTCCTTATAATTTCTCTGATGTAGTATCTTACTATATTAGCAGAATTTCCTTCTTGCTCCAGTTTTGTTTTGTTTTTGTTTCCATGTCGGCCAGGTTCCTATTGATATATCCCTATTTGTATATTATAAATATATTAGATTGTTGTTCATTTAACATGGTAATTGCCACTGGAGATGTTACAGGTTGCAAAACAACTTCTTGAAAGAAAACATGTCGCCTATAAATGTAGGCCCAAGAATAATTTTTTTTAAATGGACAATATGGCAGATGGTGGGTAAACTCGTGTCTGATTGGCTATTCTCAGTGCATACATGTGATTAATCATATAATCACTTGAGAGCTGCTCTTAAAAGTTACTCTTACACTTTGCTGTAAGTAGGATGAGATACCTTGATAAATGTGTCACACAAAGAACTTTTTCTTACTCCTAAGTTGACTCTCCCCTTCAGCTGGGCTATCGCGTTGACTTTCAGAGAGCTGTGTAACCCCTGACATCACCAGTGAGTCCTTTCCAGCCACATCATATCACAACAAGCCCGACAGGAACACAGAGTAATGAAGAATAATAGTATTCGAGATGAGTATAATGTGTTTTTATGAGCCCTGATCCCAAGGCGAGGGACGAACTTCAAATCCAGCTCCCACGCGTAAGCACCAGCCGGCTAAGTATAGGCTCAGTGTCGTGTGTGTGTGTGTGTGTGTGTGTGTGTGTGTGTGTGTGTGTGTGTGTGTGTGTGTGTGTGTGTGTGTG